>CBMN010035802.1:649-14868 GCA_000582825.1 Hordeum pubiflorum
ACAAGAATAAAGTTGTGTAATAGACATCAAAGACACAGTGATTTTTGGTGTGGTTCTGATAAGTGGTGCTATCATACGTCCATGTTGATGGAGACTTCAGCCCACGGAGGGTAACGGCTGCGCGAGTCCATGGAGGTCTCCATCCACAAAGGGTCCACGAAGAAGCAACCTTGTCTATGCCATCATGGCTTACGTCCACGAAGTACTAGCCTCACTCGAGGTAGATCTTCACGAAGTAGGCGATCTCCTTGCCCTTCCAAACTCCTTGGTTCAACTCCACAAGCTTTGGAGGCTCCCAAGTGACACCTAACCAATCGAGGAGACACCACTCTCCAAAAGATAATAGATGTTGTTGTTGATGATGACCTCCTTGCTCTTGTGCTTCAAAAGATAGTCTCATCAACATTCAATCACTTATTCACAGATTTGTCTATATGGTAGGATAAGGATTGGAGTGGAAATCAACTTGGGGAGGCTAGAGATCAAGGATCAATGGTTGGAGTGGAATCCTCTTGATTTTAACACAAGGGTAGGTGGTTCTCTCTCAGAAAATGGATATGGGAAGTGATGGTTTCGTCCTGGTTGCTCTCTGAGATTTGGTAGAATGGGTGGGGGTATATATAGGCAACACCAAAAATCTAACCATTACACACCTTTATGCACGGTGGGACCGGGTGAAACCACACGGTGATACCGATTAGTAAAAAAGGTTTGAACTTTAGGCTTTTCGTTGAGACCGGATGAAACAGATAGGTGGGATCGATGGGTGATGACCTAATCACTTTTCACACTTTGGTGAGACCGATTGAAACTATTCGGTGATTCCGAAATAAAATCAATAGGTAACAGAAGGTTGGCAAGTGCTCTTCGGTGGGACCAAATGGTCATTTTGGTGAGACCGAGATGCTAGGGTTTAGGCAGTGTCTATGTCAAGTGTTTCTTGGTGGGTTCGGATGTATGTGATTCGGTGGGATGGAGAATGGCTTTGGGGTTTTGTACATAGCTAGATGAATGTGAGAGTGTGACTAAGGGTTTTGGAGCAATATCTCTAAGCACTTGAACATTTAGACCATGATCAAAACATCATCCCCTTTTAATAGTATTGACTTTCCTATAGACTCAATGTGATATTGGATCACTAAACCAAAGATGTAGAGTCTTGAAGCTTTGCCAACATTGTTCCTTTGCATATTGAGGGGTCCACTTTCACTTCTCATTGCCATACCTAAATTGAACTTTCATGAAGTATTCTTTGAGTAGGCATTAGTTCAGTGATGTATATGTTGTTATGAATTAATCATCCGGGGATTAGTTGCACTTTCAATGTTTCTTTTTGATAATTAATGACAACATATAGATCAAAGCTTCGACATAAGATATAATCATGAGTAACATTATCGCTTTCAGAAGTATGTGATAAGTAAGAGCTCCTCTTTAATTTGTGCATTATTTAAAATTTATGTTTGAATGCAAATGTATAATCGATTAGGATCATGGAATAACTCTTTCATGCCACATACATGTTGGTGGAGTGCCTAAGAGAATATGAATGGAATATACATATTGGTGGAGCTAGGAAGAGATGGAGGCACGTAGGCTTAAACTTGACAAGGACTGAAGGACCGGTTGATGCAAGATAAGATAGGCGAGGAGAATTGTTGATGATGTTGGATTCCAATACCATGGATCCAACGTCAATATCATTTGGGAGTTCACGCAAGCGGAGATCATGCGTCCTAGGATGGCATGGAACGCCGAGGAGGGGACGATGCACATACCAGAGGAATGGACGGTGCAAAGAATGGAGGAGCAGTCGACGACATGTGATTTGTACATGTTGGTTGAATGTGCACGATGTTTTATCTTTTATTCGTAAATTGTTTAAAAATTGTGCTCATGATTCTTTTGAAATTATATGAAACGTTTAATCCAAATGTGTGAGCAAATGATGGTCACACAATAGCGGGCTAATATAATGTACTCCCTCCAATCCATATTGAGGGATCCATATTAATTGTTGCTGATTTAGCACAAGCAATTATCCATAGAAACCAAATCTACTATGGGGCCAAAAGGCAGTCTTCAACGCCGTGCTGGCTAAATCAGTCAATGCCAAATCATGAACGATATAAAAACCAATGGGCGCACATCGCCATTTTTTTCCAACATCTTAAATCATATATTTCAGTACTACAACAGGAGATGTGATCAACATACCATGAACATTCTTTACATGCCTCAAAGGCTCAAATCACAACTAAAGAGTAGCTTCTATTTCCAATCAAGCATGTCTAAGAGCCACAAGATCTCAGGCTGGGACCTTGCCGCATCACAAAAATCTAGTTCAATACCAAATACCTCTATAGAGTTTGTTCCTTTATACAGGAAAAGCAAGGACATCCACGCCCGGATGTCTGATATGAAAGGGTGTCTGGGTGAAAACCTGAGATATTCATATGCCAATGCCCGTGCTGCATTGCTATCAATGTAATCAAAACTTGACGTATTAATTATGCAAGTCATCTTGTTGGTGTCCTTGCGGTGGGCAAGAACAGACACGGTGATGGCTGGCCCCATAGGGACTGTCAGCTTGGGTTTGACTTCCATCATCAAAATGCAGTCTGCGGCATTCAGGTGTGCAACAAGTACATCTGGTATGCCGCTGGGTGTGTTCTTTAGACCTGCTCTAAGAATGCAGCCTGAAACTGCTTGAGAGAAGATCAGTGATCCCTCAAGCCACATGTCAATGTAAAACACCAGATCCTTGAAAGTGAGCTTAGGTACAGGAAGATGCACTGTCTTCCGTGGCTTGGAGAATGTTAAATAGAGCTTTTGGAAGTTTGTGTCAGAAGGAGGCTGCTTGCAGATGGAAGGCCATTTCCGTGAGCAGATGCATTTCCAGAAGTAATCATCCTTTGCAATTTCACACCATTGGCGGCATACAAGCATGCAAAAGACTAAGTCTTTACCATCCAGTAGGGGGAAAACAGCCTTGAGAACTTCACCAGGAAATCCATTTTCCATTCTCAATCACTGAACTGTGAAGGAAATGGAATGCCTCTACCCTCTAGGATGTAGACAGGCTTCAGCTACAAACAAATACTGATCAATTCATGCCCAGTCAAAAATTAAAGTAGCACGACTACTGCTATATTTTAATTCACTATAATATGAATCTGCAAGAATGATAATCGTAGAAGAGTATACCTAGACTAAGCAGAACATGGACTAATGGCTATTGCTAGAACATAGTCCATATAAATAGCTTCCATGTTCCAGATCAATAATAATTTGGAAATGTGATGTCTGTTGGAGTTGGGCGGTAAACCACACAAGAAAGATAGAAGAAATAAATAATCAATTTGATTAACATGTAGGCTTTCAAATAATACCAGCAGTAATGGAAAATATATTTCATACCGAGTCACAACCAAATGATCCAACCGATTACCACAAATAGCTGCTATGATCAATCTGATTTGACACAATACAACATTAAGTATTCACTATGGTGCCTTGAAGGGTAGATGTTCAACTTCACAGCAAAACATGGTCCTATTTGTGTTGTTGATCAATATACTTATTAAGGAATACCAAACCTCTGGGAGTTCAGGAAAGCACATCCTCACAAAACAAAATGTTCCCATTTTAGGCATAGAACACATTTTAAAATATACTGTATCTCATTTTCAGTTTTGGTCTGCAGTCTGGCATAAGAGCGTGGTTCCTCAAAAGCACAAACCGAACTAAGACGCTCCAACACTTTATTGATAATGCATCATGTACATGTTGATCATCCAACGCATTCAATTATCGTCAACCACTCCAATCTTTCTTGAGTGAAAGCCAATGGAAAATACTTTAACTAGTATATACGACATGAGCACAATAATTCTAGATGTACAAGTTTATGCTTAAACTGATAGATAAGCCCAAAACATGGAAAATGAAACCAATAATCAGTGAGGTAATTTTTACTTGAGTTTTGCCTAGGCACGGGGTCAGCGGTTGTCCGGATTCGGGGTGATGCTGTGCAAAAAAAATAAGGGGATGCAGAGGAAGGGAAGTAAAGGAACCCACCGTGTCTAGGAAGAACCGTCGGTAAGGCGGGCCCCCGGCGTAGATCTGCAGAGACTCGAGAGGACGAAGGGGCGGGCGTCGATCTGCTAGCGATGGACCACGGGGTGGCAACGTCGTCGGAGGAGGGACGCGCAGGGGAAGAAAGGTCGCCGTTGCCGGAGAGATTCGCCCATAGACAAACAGCAAGAGGGGGAGGAGGATCGCTTTCCGGGAATGGGAGAGGAATGGGGACCGGGAGGTTCTCGCTATCGGTCGGAGAAGCCAGGGGTATCCCGAAGCCAGGCTGTCACATGTGGGTTGGGCCGTATGCGCCGATGGGTCAGATTTGTGTATGTAACACGCCCGCCGCCCAGACGCGTCCCAAGCCCAAAAATCGAGTTGAGTCCTCCATTTTGAAAGTTATCTGAGGTCATTTCTCGCTCTCGGTTGCACCGAGCAGCTGCTGTCTACTCTATCGCATGACACTTTTGTTAAACTTGCTGTCACGCTGTGGGCAATATGATGGGCGAAGAGGAAAGCGATCCATAAGGAGATTTTCCGAAGTCCTTCAGCTACACACCAGTTTATAAACAGGTTCATCCAAGACCTTGAGATTATCCCGAAGAAATCATCCAATGAGCCAAAGCAGCAGGCTAGCAACCCGACAAGACCTAAAGCTCCACCTCCAGGTTACTCGAAAATTCATGTAGATGCTGGTGTGTCAAGAGTGCAAGCTAGAGGGTCGGCGGCTACGGTGTGCAGGGATGAGCATGGCATTTTAATGGAAAGCTCGGCATTGGTTGTCCATGGAATAATCTTTGGCGGAGGACCTGCACCTCCGAGACTTCATTGTTGCATCAGATTCAAAACAAGTTATAACCGATATTGCGAGAGGGAGCCATGGAGGATATGGAACTATCATAAAAGAAATCAAGCAAAGGGCTGTAGCTGTTAATTGCTTTTTTACTTTTGAAGGGCGTGCTACAAATATAGAAGCCGATAGGTTAGCCAAGTTTTCGCATTCACTTGATCAGGGTAGACATGTTTGGTTTCTTCAACCGCATGATCCCTTCTGTATCCCTCTCCTTCGGGAGTTTGATTAATAAAGCTTGGTGATACCCCTAAAAAAAACTGCTGTCTACTCCTGATTTTCTCCTCTCTTTTTCCTCTTCAACAAATAAAAATATATTATTGAAGATAAATAACAGGATTTAAAACTGTGTTTTTGATATATAAAATGTCCATCAATCAAAAACAGTTCATGAGTTTTAAAAGTTCATGAAATTTAAAAAATGTTCAGGAATTTTTAAAAAAGATGAGGAATTTTTTGACATTAACAGTTGGAGCATCATAACAGTTCTTGTGATCATGGCAAAAGATCTCGTTACTGATCACAATCCAGCGACATGGGCTCAGTGCTATGATGCAAATGTATCAGTATTCAGTAAGCATGCTATCCAACCTTGGCCGAACCATGAAGAATTACCTCTTATATTACATATGGATGAGACAATAAATCAATGAGGGGCATTTTCCCCAAGCAGAGTTTACTTCCTTACGGGCATAGCCTTTAGGATCGAACCAATATAAAATGTGAATAAACTTACATACATCATTCTCCAAAGCTGAATCAGGCTCTATGTAAATGAGCAATTGATGTCACTAATGAGCAGAGTTTTGATCCAGCTAGACCACTATACACTCTGTCTTACAAAACCAATGCTGTCTCATTAGACGCGGTCAGGCAGGTTAACTCCAGTCAATTTGTTCTATTTATGGGCCGTGTGGGTACAATAGCATATAAACTGGGCGTTCCAGCACGGGCTCATATTCACAATCTTTTTCATGCGAGTCTTTCGAAGTGCTTCCATGTTGATCCACCAGATGCGCCACCAGCATTAACGTTGATTTATCATGTTCAGATAATCCTGAGGCAAATGAAGTCTTGGGGCACGGTAGCAAGTGGTGTTCAGAAAATTTTGGTACAATAGGAAGAAAAGATCCAGGATTTTCAGCTCAAAGACAAGCTGCTTGAGGCGGGGAGTAATGTCATATGCGCAAAAATAGTTCCAAAATGTACATATTTCCAAGCAAACTCCAAAAGTGGAATAGGTTCCAATTGAGTTACCTGCTATCTTCTTCCAGTGGATTTGAACATTTTGATACACTTTTGCTCATCCAAATGGCCCATATGAAATTCGCTAGACAATCTTCTTCTGCAGAAGTGTGAATCATCATGTCATGTATTAGAAAATAGCATGATATCCAAAACAGTCAGGAGGACCTAGATACATGGAGAAGTGAATGGAAGTTGCAGTGCAGACTTGAATGACATTCACAAAACAGACAAACTGGCCCATTCAACATCTGTTTTAAATTCAGCAAAAAATTATCACAGCACTACACAATTAGCTAACACTAATTATGCATAAATGTCTAATCAACATTGTTTTTCAATAACCCAGAGAATTATGGGCTATAAGTTTAAATGGAACTAAATGGATTAGGAGCATAATGCGGCATCCAAGGGAGGAAGATACCTTTGCCAATATCAGCAACGTCATCTTGGATAATAAGAGGACTTTTGCCGCCAAGCACTAATGAAACAGACTATTGAAGAAGATAAATGCACAATGCATGCATAATTCACGGACTTCTTGGCTCTTGCAATAGACCTTAAACCATTTGCGCTGTTAGCTGTCAGCCGGTCATTATATCTCTAAAGCTGATTCCAGAGTTTATGTAAATGAGCTAATGTGGTCAATTAGTTATTTACCCTTCTACAGTCTCGGCTATAGTTACACCATAACTGTTAACTCACCCCCAAATATCAACCGCACTCCAGCCCACACCTTTTTCCACTCCATGATTCTTCATCGCGTCTCTCAGTTTCTCTATCTCGTCCCATTTTTCAGCACTGCCATATGAATTCGACATTAAAATATAGTACCCATCATTTCCTGGGTCAGAAGCAAGAGCCTTCTTTGCAACTCTTAACCCCATCTCAAAGTTGTCATGAATTTTGCAGGCACTAAGCAAAGTTCCCCATACACCACCGTCAGGTTGTATTGGCATAGCCGAAATCATATCTTCTGCTTCTTGAAGATGCCCAGATTTCCCTAGGAGATCCACCATACATGCGTAATGCTTTAGGTTAGGTTCAAGGCAGTATTCCCCCATTCTGATGAACAGCTTCCTGCCCTCGTCAACATACCCTGCATGGCAGCAAGCAGACAGTATGGCAAGAAAAGTGACACTGTTAGGCTTAATACTTCCTCCCTCCATCTCACTAAATAACTGCAGTGCTTGTTTCGCTTCACCATGCATCCCATAGCCTGCTATCATCACATTCCATGTAACAACATCCCGTACGAGCATAGAATCAAAAACTCCTCTTGCAATTCCAAGTTGCCCACATTTAGTATACATGTCAACAAGTGATGTACTAATAGATACATCAGATTCCAACCCCATATCTTTCGCATGAGAATGTATCAGTTCTCCATGTTCCAGTGCAACCAAATTTGCACAAGCTGAAATGACAGTAATCAAGGTTGCAGAGTTGGGTTGGATACCTTCAGTGAGCATCTGATCATATAGTGACAAGGCATCATTTGAATGTCCTAGATGTGAATAGCTAGATAGGAGGGCATTCCAGGTGACAACATCCCTCCTCGCTTTGGCCACACCAAATATTTTGTACGCAAGGTCAAATTTCCCACATCTTCCATACATGCCAATTAATGCATTGGCAACTGAAATTTCATCAAGCAAGCACTTGATCGAAAAACAATGAGCTGATTGGCCTAACCGCAGTTTTCCTAACCGTGAACAAGAAGAGATTGTGGAAACCAAGCTGTTGATGTCACACAAAAATCCATCATGATCTCTGCAATGCATTTCTCGGCACAACTCCAAGCATTTGACATCAAGTCCAGCTTTGCAGTATAATACAACCATCAAACTCCATGATTCTGCATCTCGTTGATGCAAAATTCTAAAAACCTTGCCTGCAGCATCCACCAACTCAAGTTTCCCATACATTGAAATCAAAGCCTTGGCAACCAACAAAGTATCTTCAAAGTTTCTCTTAATTATAGCTGCATGAAATGCTTTCCCTTTACACACATTTCCACTGTTCCCTAACCCTGAAAGTACACAGCTAACAAGAACTTCATCTGGCTGCAGACCAGACTCCTCCATCTCCTGGAACAACTCCAGGGCCTCCCTATCAAGTCCTCTCCTACAATAGGCTCCAATCAAGCTAGTCCAGGTAACCACGTCTTTTTCTGGCAACTCTGGGAATAAAACACATGCATCCTCAGTCCTATCGCACTTCGAGTACATTGAGAAAAGCGCGGAAACCACCAACGCACAATCTCCGATCCCTTCCTTCACCGTGTACCCGTGCAAGCATCTCCCAGCAGACAGCTCACCTAGCACTCCGCAAGCCTCCAACCCACTCTCCATTGTCCGTGAATTTGGCCCCGCCCCACCATCACCCGCTAGCCTAACCATCTGCACCAAGTACCTCATCCCCTTCTCACACTCGTCATTCCGAACGCATCCAGAGACCACCGCGGTCCACGTGATGACGTCCCTCTCAGCCATTTCGTCGAACAGCTTCGTAGCGTCGTCAATGCAGCCGCACCTGGCATACATGTACACCAGCGACGACGAGACCGCGAGGGAACCATCGCCTACCAGGAGACCGAGCTTGACGGAGTAGGCGTGCACGGAGGAGCCGACTGCGAGTGCCGCGAGCTCGGCGGCCGCGGAGGCGGCGATGGGCGCGGTGAACCGGGAGGGCCGCGCGCCAGAGGCGCACATGCGGCGGTGGGCGGAGAGCGCGGAGGCGAAGTCGGAGGCGCAATGGTGGGAGCGGAGGAGGGAGTTCCAGAGGAAGGTGTCGGGGCAGGGGGAGGCGGAGAAGGCGAGGGCGGCGAGGGCGGGGCGGCCGGAGGAGGAGTAGGCGGAGACGAGCTTGGCGGCGAAGTCGGGGCGGGAACAGAGGCCCGAGGTGGCAGCGAGAGCGTGCAGGCGGAGGAGCACGGGCAGCGGAGGAGGCGCCGACGACGGCGAGGCTAGGAAGCTGTAGAGGAGGCCTAGACTCTTCGGGGTCAGAGGAGGACGAGAAGGCGGCATTGGTTTGCCGTTTGCTTGTTCAAACACGTTGATCAGTTGAAGTATGGGCAGTCGCCTGAAAATTTGTTCAAACTAAATCGATTTTGGCTGAACCGTTGGATTGAGCTCATAATCCGACTTCGGCCTTCTCTTTCTAATATCCTTTGTAATCCACAGAAGATAAAGTTAGGCCAAGTCTGATCCCTTCTCTTTCTAATATCTTCAAGTCAATTACAAGAAACCATCACATTTGTGGCTAGGTTTGCAGGAAACCACCAACTCGTTAATTCGTTGTAGAAAACACCGAAAAATCTGGTAAGTCGTTGCAAAAAGCATTGTCCGGCCGTTTAGCCGCGTTTGATCTCTTCTCCGACAGGTGGGTTCAGAAAACGCCGACGTGGCATAACGGTTGGGCAGGTGGCGCCGTTTGGACAAACATGGTCAAGACGTCGCGCCGGTCGGTCCTGGTCAGACAATACCCCCGCGCCCCTCTCCTTTCTCTCGCCCCACGCCCCCCTCACGCCCCTCTCCTCTCTCGCCCTTGCTCGCCGCCGGCCGCCATGGTTTCATGGAACGACGGCAACAGCAACGACGACTCCGCCGCCCAGTACATCTCCTCAGGCGGATCCCCTATCAAGGCCAGTCATGTCTAGTGTTAGGATTTGTTCGATCTAGGGTTTCGAATGGGGGATTTTTTGTCTAGCTCGATTTGAACTTGTTAGTTGAATCTAGATCCCAGCTACAATTGAGGACCCGGCCTACGCTGGTGTTGACGATGATTTGATGGTGATGTGTGAGCATGGCAAGCCGTCCGAGAAGTTTGTTGCATTCAAAGGGATTAGCTGGTGTTGACGATGATTTGATGGTGATGTGTGAGCATGGCAAGCCGGCCGAGAAGTTTGTTGCATTCAAAGGGATTAGCACTAGGAGGAGGTTCCTGGCTTGTTCACTTGATGTAAGTTGGAGCAAATTTCTATACTTTTTCAGTTAATAGCTAATTTTCAGCAGAAGAGTTGTAGTGTTCATCTATACCGTTCATTGTTCATCTTCACTGTTCATTCAACAGTGTAGTTAAATGTACCTTGATGTACCATAGTGTTTGTAGTATAGTTTTTTTGCTAAGATGACCCAGTTTAGTGTACTCTGATGTATAGTATAATTTTTTAGTAAAAATTTCATATATGAAATCAGCTTCAATTTCAGTACTGAATTTAAAAAAGTGGCCAGAGATAGAAATATATAATATAAGTTTGATTTAATTTCATCACTGAAATTAAGTGGCCAGAGTTAGAAATTGTACTGAATTGAACTGAATTGAAAAAACACTACGTAAATTTGTACTGTTTGTTTTGCAGCAAGCAAGCAGTTGTGGTATAGTTCAATGGGTAGATGAGGAGTGGCCAGAGCACTTGCAGAATGCTCTTTACAAACTGTGGCTTATGTATGAGCAAAGCAAGCATGATAATAGGATGGCATGCCTGGATCATTCATCTACTGTCCACAATCTCACAGAACAGAAAAACAAGTTACGGGAGACTTATGAGAAGCTTGTGGAAGATGTGAACAACATCCTTAATTCACAGGATAACCTTCCACAGCCAGATCACCAGAAGGATGTTGAGAACAAAACCAGTGTGGACAGCAGCATGAGAAACATGAATGAACAACTTATTGCAAAGGATGCTGAGATCACTATATTGAAGGTTGTTGTTGACCAGTTGAAGTTCATTCATGTTGCTCAAGGCAATTGCATTAGAAATGTGAAGTATAATCATCTTAAAGAGAAGGAAAAGATGAGCACTGATAACAGGACTCTGAAGTTTTGTTGGGCTGACCTGAAGAAAGAGAAGGAGAAGTTGGATTGTTGCATTGCTGAGCTGATGAAAGACAAGGATAAGTGGAGCATTGAGACGAGTACTATGGAGTGCTGCATTGCTGACCTGAAGAAAGCAGGTGAAAATAACAAGAGGAAGTTGAAGGAGATCAAGTGTATCTGTGATGAAGAATAAATTGTGATGTGATATGACCATGTGGGTCATTGTCTTTATGTACAAGCTTTGAACTATGGCTTGCAATGTGTGAACTTTGAATCTCATCATGGACTACTTTTGTAGCTTTGAACCATGGCGTGTATGTTGTTTGTTGAATCATTTAATTAAGGTCAGTTTGTAGTGTTATGTGATGAATTGTGTGTGATGAAATTAGGTCAGTAGTGTTATGTGATGAATTGTTTGTGATGAAATTAGGTGAAGGTTATCCTAGATCCTAAAATTAGGGTATCTCCGACACCGTTGACGTCGAGGGACCCTAGATCCTATAATTAGGGTATCTCTGACACCGTCGACGTTGAGGGACCCTAGGTCCTATAATTAGGGTATCTCCAACACCATCGATGTCGAGGGACCCTAGATCCTATAATTAGGGTATCTCCGACACCGTCGATGTCGAGGGACCCTAGATCCTATAATTAGGGTATCTCCGACACCGTTGACGTCGAGGGACCCTAGATCCTATAATTAGGGTACCTTCGACGGTGTAGATCCTATAATTAGGGTATCTCCGACACCGTCGACGTCGAGGGACCCTAGATCCTATAATTAGGGTATCTCCGACACCGTCGACGTCGAGGGACCCTAGATCCTATAATTAGGGTATCTCAGACACCGTCGACGTTGAGGGACCCTAGATCCTATAATTATTAGGTTGGATCTCATTCATCACAATAGTAGCCTCATTCATCACACTTATTAGCAAACAGTAAGAAAAATAGGAGCCACACTTAACAAGGCAGAAGCATCAAAGTTACCATCAAGTCCACTAGGTACCTTACATCAAAGGTCTCATCACAACCAAAATCAAGCAGTTTTCAACATCAACAGATAGCCACAAGCAACTCCAAGTTTTCATCACAACCCAACACAAGCAATAGCCAAAATAAAGATGTTTTGAATATCATCAGCTCACCACAAGCAACATAAACTTTTGATCATAGCCCAACACAAATTAACACAACTTCACTTGCTCCCCTTAGAACAGTTGAACCACTCAAACATCTTATAGGATGGCTTCCTCACTCTTCCACTGCCTGCAGCTCTTAGGGGGGGTGAAGTTGTTTCTTCCTCTTAGCCCATCAGCAGTAGAGGAACTTAGCCCATCTGCAGTCCTTGTTGATGCCATTGTTGTTTTAGCTTTCTTTGGTGCCCTTGTAGCAGGAGGAGTTGGAGCTACAGCAGGAGCAGAAGGATCTCTCCTTGCTGCCCTGGAAGTAGCAGAAGGAGTAGAAGGAGCTCTCCTTGCTGCCCTTGGAGCAGGAGGAGCTGGAGCTGTAGTTGGAGCAGCAAGAGGAGCAGAAGAAGAAGAAGAAGAAGAAGGAGCTCTTCTCCTTAGTGCCATGGGAGCAGCAGGAGCAGAAACAGTTCTGAGTGTATCAGCTCTTCTGTTTTCCTGCAATTACAACATAGAAATGTTAGAAACTGCTATGTGAGATTAATATAGAAAAAGCTGGAAGAACAGTTACCTGGTGCTGGTTCATTCTCATTGCTAGGGCTGGTTTAAGAGCATGCATGCAACTAGTGTATCTATGCCCAATCCTGTTGCAATTGCTACAAGTGATAGTGCCCATCCTAGATGTATCCTTTGGAGCTGGCTCTTCAAACTTGCTCTTTCTCCTCTTTGTCTCTTTGTTCCCTGGCTTCTCTTTGAAAACTGGTGGTTCAATGTCAGGGGTTCTAGCCTTTGGCCACAAATCGCCCAGGCACAGGGAAAACTATTGGACTGTATGCTGCCTTATACATGGGTTTCTTGAAGAAATCATGAACAAAATCTTCTGGGTGTAGTTTTGCCTTGTTGATTGCAGAAACACCATGATTGCAAAGAACTCCACACATCTCCCACTTTCTACAACCACATGTATGCAACAACAAGTTAACTCCATATGTGCTTTCTCCACTTGTCACCTGGAAGAGATCAGGTCCAGCTTTGATAGACTGACAAAACCTAGAATGATGTTTTGATTCCTCTAACTTCTCAGCATATGTTGGGAATGTCTGCCACTTAGGAGTCTTGGTCTTTGTCCTATTTGCATTGAACTTCACTAACAGCTTTGTTCTGATCCCATCTACCATAGTTCTAATGGGTTTGCCTCTGACATCAAGTATCATGTTGTTAAAAACTTCACTTATATTGTTGACTACCAAGTCAGTTTTGCAGTTTTTGTCCATGGCATGCCTAGCCCATGTATGTTTATGTATCCTAGAAAGCCATTTCCAAGATGGCTCACGCTCCTTTTTCATGCCTTCCATTGTTGTTACATAACCATGCTCAGTATAGGAATAACTTGCCTGATACATGTATTTCTTCAACCCTTCCCCTCTAAAGCCAGTTGTTTGAAAGTTCTCATAAATATGTCTAAGGCAGAATCTTTGTGGGCAATTGGGGAATACATTGTTTATGGCTCTAAGAAGGCTCTGTTTGAATGAACTACAGTTTGAGAATACTACAACAATGCCATGTATGAAATTAATAAGCAATTGCAAACTAAGAAGTAGATGATTGGAGTAGAGAGTACCTTTTTGCCTATCAGATATAATTATGTAGTAGCCAAACTTGCCTGTCGGGGGATTACCCCCGGGTAGGCTCTGGGAGGCGACTCAACATTTTAAAAAAACATCGGGGCGGCCCCCGCCCCCCGGTCTGGCTACCCAGTCTGGCTGGCTCCCCGTCTGGCTGGCTACCCAGTCCGGTTGGCTACCCGGTCCGGCTGGCTCCCCGTCTGGCTGGCTACCCGGTTCGACGGCTCCAAAGTTGGCCGGCTCCATGGTTGGCCGGCTGCTCCAGCTGNNTCCCCGTCCGGCTCCCCGGCTGGCTACCCGGTCCGTCTGGCTCCCCGTCTGGCTGGCTACCCGGCCCGGCTGGCTACCCGGGGGCCGGCTCCATGGTTGGCCGGCTCCTAGTTTGGCCAGCTCCCCGGTTGGCCGGCTGCTCCAGTTGGCTCCCCGTCCGGCTCCCCGGCTGGCTACCCGGTCCGGCTAGCTCCC
>CBMN010035804.1:0-31200 GCA_000582825.1 Hordeum pubiflorum
GGATACAGAGGCATATCGCGACCGTCCGCTCGGCATCGGACGTCAACCCCACCCAACGATGGAGAGACCACCGATTTGGTTTCTGGAATAGCGGCCACGGACATACGACCCAGGTTTGGCCCACTCGGGGGCAATGCAGTAGTGCATCAGACGGCCATGAATGAACCAGAGACGAAATCGGATGGTTGAAATGCCTAATAGCCTGAGATTGCTCGGAAAGGGCTCGGTTTTACTGTCCTTAATATGTCGTTGTTTCTAAATCATGTATACTCACTATAAAGTCGCCTACCGTTGATGCTCAATTGTTTGTCATTGTTGGTTAGCTGCTTATCGTGGGTGCTATAGGTTGTTCGACATTGTTGATTAATTGCCTACCAATGATGCTCAGCTGCATGCCATCGCTAATTAGTTGCCTTCGGTACTATGAAAAGTCATCCGTCATTGTTGCTCAAGGATTTTTTTTCGATAATGTAAAACATAGTGTTATTATATTTGCTAGTTATGATAGAGAACTTAGAGGCGAATCTAGTTAACTTCATAGTCACGGTAGCCAATTATGTAAGGACTTCCCGTTGATATGCAACCATAGTAGTAAAACTAAGAAGATATTTTTTTATAGCACTAAAGTTGTCTCCATAACGTCCAAAATTGCTCTAAAAAGATTCATTGAAACATACCCTTGTGGGATCTTGTTTCGAACAACTTGTCACGAGAAACATATCCTTGTGGGATCTTGTTTTGAAGCACTTGTCACAAGGAACCTAACGGTGAAAACAGATCTGAATTCCAACGCTCGAGTAAATGGTTAACATGAATCTTGACTAATTTGTTAGGCGAGCTTCGTGCCCCGGGGGGGGGGGATGTTTTCCGAATCGGGACAACTACATGAGATCGACGGTACAGAAAAAGTTAGAAATTCCTATTTGGCTAGGCCTGCCCGATGGCACTAACGAGCGCGCGGGCGCTCCCTAGCCAGGTCCAAGATCAGATGCAGCTGAAAAGTTAGGTAACGTGTATGAAACATGTTTCATAAATTATCCACAAAGTATGACCTCAAGTACAAAACAATAAAATGGAACTGGGTACGATCCCTCTCAGCTTCCTGGCGCCTACGGCCGTTGGATCATGCCACAAATGGACCATATCTTCCGGTCATACCAAAGGGCGTACCTAGGCCTCCAGTGTACCTGAATGGGTTGCTGCTCTGCGAGATGACTACGAGTCGAGTGTTAGCGGGTTGATGATGATGGAGCGGGTTGTGATGCGCGAGGCTATGAGTCGAGTGTACATGCGACCTATTCATCCCCATCTTTGTTTCACGCAACACGCGAACCCTCCATCACTGCCATTACCTCTGGCTTGTCTTGCCGCTGCTACCATGACCACGATGTCCACCCTAGCTGAATGATGCGGCGGCACGGGAGAATGGTGGAGTATCCATCCATCCGAAGGCGACGTTTTTATCTTCGCCCAACGGACGATGCTGCTCTCCTTCTCCCGCTTTTTGACATGATAGATCGCGAGTTCTAGATCCCCGATGAAGTCCTTTATGAAGGTGTGTCATGTCCTTGCGGATGCAACTTCTCCTCTCCCCATCGTCGACAACACGGAACCATTGGAAATCCTAGCCCAATCGTTGTCTGTTGTTCCTCTCGCCAATGTGGATGAGTGACAGCCGTTCCTCTCACATGCCGGTCCACTTTCAGAGACTCAGAGTATAGGGGGAGGAGACCAAGTACATGTAGTCATGTGGATTTTCTCTGGTTCCAGAAATATAACCACATTTTTTCTGTTGTATTGTTCATTATGCAATTCCGATCCTCCTCCTTTGTTCTATCAAATTCTTGTTGAAGACTTGGCACGGTGTGGAAGACTTGGCACGGCTCTCTCTAAGTACCTATGCAAGGATGATGATGAGTATGTATAGAACAAAGCCGACTGTAGCGTATGTTCATGTCAAGGCTAGTTGGGGCGTACGGGAAATGTGTGGCTAGATTTGCCCTTCAATATCTCACGGTCATACCAGCGCTGGTACACATTCTGTTAGACCTTACTTATCACCAAGAGAATCCTATATACCGAAATAATTCATCGGCCATGCCCACTAACTCAATTATCTTGACATGCAACTATGCCAACTCATCAGGCCACTATGCATGTCCCATTAAATTTAATTCTCTAGCCATGCAAATATGCCAACTCACCATGCCACTATGCATGGGAAGACCCAGCTCGCATGCATCATCCATAGTATTTTATATTAAGTAAATGTTTTACAACTATATAATAATCAAATTTAACATATTATATGTACTTTAATTTCAATCATCATATTGCTAATCATAATGCTAAGGGTTCATACAGTAAAATCTCATACAAATAATCGCATCCAATTCCCGTTGCAACACATGGGGTACCAATAGAATAAATAGTTAATTACCAATGCTCTAAAACCTCAAATTTCCTTTTATTAATTGCACCAGTGCCAGGATACACATCTATTTCATAAGACTAGCTTGAAAAACAAAGGGAAACATACTAATCCTAACAGTACCTTTACTACAAGGCAGAAAGAAGAAAAAACATGTTATAATCCTAAAGTTTACTTAGATCAAACAACATGTCTTTCTTGATACCATAATATATGGAATCCATGGTTGACAAATCAATATGCGGATGATCGGCTTCATTTACTATTTCCAGGAGTACGACTATTATGTTGCTATTGGTGAAGACAGAATAACACAATCAACGTCTTTGTTCTCATCATTGTTTCTTATTTACTACATATCCTTCCATCATAGTACTAAGTACTAATCACATGTCCCGAGGGTTGGACAACCTTTCACATGCCATTTTGGTTAGATTAGATGTATCTGCAAGATATCAGTCCATATTGCTATAGTTGTTTCTCAACAAAAAAGTTCAACTTTTCAGTGTCTTAAATAATGTCTTCAGTAAAACTTTGCTAGCAACAACCAGTAGAGACATGTCTCCCTTGATCAGTTTCGTTACAACATCAATACATTGACATGCAACGACAGAGCAACGTAGGCTCCTGGGTGCCCCCCTACGACATTGAAGCAACTTGTGAAGACAAAAAAAATTGTGAGGGCTTACATGGGAATTTCTTAGCTTTTGCCCCCCCCCAAAGCACTCATATTTTACCTTTCGCCCCCAGCCGATTCTGTCTAGCTCCGCCAATGGTGTCATGTACAATGCAGGATATTACCTCACCACCAGGGCTTGAAACTGGGTAAAATCCGCGTTGTGTGTGTACTTTGTTCTGATCCTCCATGTACGTCCACGCAATAAGCAAACATATGCAGGGATCTGTCGGTTTTTTGCACCGTCAGAGACCAAAAGCTAGAACGATCACACGTTCAATAACGCCCGCGCCACACATTGGCTATCCGCCTCGAGGTCGAGCTTCTGCGTGCCCAATTCAAAGGCTAACTAAACTCCTCGTCTACATGCTAAAAGTTCGGCTTTCGGCCCATGTTCCTTGTTTGTTGGTGTTTTTTAAGGGCCCACATGCAAGTGATAGCGAGAGGGAAGAGAGAGAGGGAGAGAGAGAGTTAGTTTTGCTTTGTTTTTATTTTTCTTGGAATGGACCCCACATGTAAGTGACATAAGAAGACATGGACAAAATCGTCCAGAAAACATCCCGTGGGCAGTCAAAGGCCGGGCGAAAACAACACGGAAGAGTATTTCTATTTGGAGGCTTGACGGATATGGGGCAAATTCGAGTAGTCTCGAGAATCAGGGGTAAATGCCAGGTGTGGGTTCGAGTCGGGGAGAGAAATGTAATTGTTCCTTTTTTTCTCTCCGAAAAGTGCCCACAACGGCAGTTTTTTCTTTCTTTCTTTCTTTTGAGGGTAAAAAAGGCAGGTTTCTCGGCGACGAAATCGCAGGTTCTTTCAAATGCGCGTCCCCCGGTCTGCGTCGCGTGGTCGTCGCACTATTTGACGGACCGACCGAGGCACCCGCGCCGCACCACACATGCCCGCCTCAGGTCAGTCGCACAAATGCGGTCGCACGCGCACACGGGTCCGTCCGCGTTAAGCATTTCCTCTTCTGGACGCGCAGGTGCACGCGCTAGCTGGTGCCGGAAGCAAGCGGCGCCCTGCGAGCCGAGCCGCGCCGCGCCGCGCGATTTTTACACGCGCCGCCCCACCCCACCCCGCTCCCCTCCTCTACCACCTGGAGCGGCGGTAGATCGCATCCTCCAAGCCAAACCAAAAGTCTCGCCAGAAAGCCGAGAGAGGTTTTGAGATTTTTCCTTGCCGCATTTCCGAGTCCACCACCACCACCTCCTTCCCTTTCCTTCCTCCCCGCCCCCGCCCCGCCCCAGCTCGAGCGCGCGCGCCCAAACCCTAGCCTCCGATCGCCCTCCCTCTCTCGCCAGCTCGGCGCGCGAGCAGCTCGGGCGTTCATGCGGGGCGGCCTCTGAGAGCGAGCGCGCGCGCAGATCTAGCAGGCGCCCCGGCGAGATGGCGCGGGCGGAGGCCAACTGGGAGCGCCTGGTGCGGGCGGCGCTGCGCGGGGACCGGATGGGCGGCGCCTACGGGGTCCCCGCCAGCGGCATCGCCGGGAACGTCCCCTCCTCGCTCGGCAACAACACCCACATCGACGAGGTGCTCCGCGCCGCCGACGAGATCCAGGACGAGGACCCCACCGTCGCCAGGATTCGTAAGCCCCCCCCTCCCCACCATATCTAATCTAACCCATGCCTGCTGGTGCTTGTCCACTACGCTGCCATGGCCAGAGT
This sequence comes from Hordeum pubiflorum, assembly GCA_000582825.1. NCBI lineage: Eukaryota > Viridiplantae > Streptophyta > Magnoliopsida > Poales > Poaceae > Hordeum > Hordeum pubiflorum. The sequence continues at coordinate 4,772 of CBMN010035804.1, forward strand.
TCGCCTGTCATAGTCGGGCTATATTTTAAGTCACCGAGAACACCTTTTAGACCCAAGAGATGTTAGTAGAAAGCACTAGTGCTCTTGAGAAAGGCAAACGCAACGCTTGTGATGTGATTTGTACTAACGTTTGAGCAATTAAGTTCCATTGCACTTTTTTACTTTGACGCACTATTTGCCTGTCTACGACATTGCTATGTCCAGAATTCGCCTGCCATGCTTCAGCGGTTTTGCTTCACTGAACACACTTTGTAGACCCAAGATATGTTATGTTAGTAGAAACTAAACTAGTACTTCTCCGAGAAAAGCGAACACAACACTGGTGAAATGATCTGGACTATATCTGAGCAATTAAGTTTCTCCGCGCATCTAACTTTTACTTGCAATATGGTATCGTCATGTAATATGTCTCAACTTCCATGAGCAGTGTGTGAGCACGCATATGCCCTCGCCCAAAATCTGGATCCAAATAGCGAAGGGAGAGGTGTGCTTCAGTTCAAGACCGGTTTAATGTCAGTAATCAGGGTATGTACATATCTGCCATTACTCCCTCTCCTCATCTCTTTCTTGTTTTTGGGGTGAATCTACTACTATTATATTATTGCATGACCATTCAGACACACTTGCCTATGTTAGTAGTCACTTACTAGTCTAGCTCACAGATGTTCGACTGCAAACGCTCTCAAATGTATTATTTATGGGAGTATTTAATAAGCTAATAATTTACCCTTTTATGTATTGCTTGCCAATCAGAGCTGTAACATTTCATGACTGCCTTGAGCATGCAGGAAGGCTTTTGCATGCCAGTCTCAGTCCCAAATCAAATTGCACATCCCAACTCCTGAACCATGACTTGTCGAATTGCAGTAGACTTTTTTTGTTTGGGAAAGTAAAACATCTTCTAACAGTGCTTTTGTCTTTCTCAAAATTTTAGCAAAAACTAGCTAAGAGGGAAGGCGGTGCTATAGACCGAAGTCGGGATATCGCTAAACTGCAAGAATTTTATAAGCTATACAGGGAAAAACATAAAGTTGACGAGTTGTGTGAAGACGAAATGAAGCTGAGGGAATCTGGTGTGTTCAGCGGTAACCTCGGAGAGTATGTATTCCTCCTATGGAGACCTTGCTGAAAAGTTCTAATTTATTTTTGCTTTTGAGACATGCTGTTTTTAAGCATGGTTGTTGCTTCGACTTCTAGCATTGTGGTGTTAACTACTACTGTTATTTGATCAGGCTGGAGCGGAAAACTCGGAAGCGCAAAAAAGTACTTGCAACTCTCAAGGTCTTATGGTCAGTAATAGAGGACATAACAAAGGAAATTTCCCCCGAGGATGCAGCAAATTTAATTTCTGAAGAGGTTTTGTTCTTATCCTTGATAATAATTCTTGACTTCGCTTCTCCTTCATTCAAATGTTCGAAGATCAGAGAAAATAGTAATAGTACTTCCTTTTACTGTAACGTGGTTGAGTGTCACCATGGAGATAATGAAAGTATTTTCATCTTTTTAAAAACTACCTCACCTACTGTTATTTGTACATTCAGATGTTCTGTTACCAGCGGCCGTGGATTAACAAATATTCAGGAACCATGTATCTCGTAGAAGTATCAAATGTGTGAAATTAACAAGACAGAAGCTTTGACTTTAAGATTTCAACTATTTATTGAGCTTTAATAGATATAATGTTGAGTTGTCTCAAGGATTTACTATGACCAAAAACATGCATATTGGTCCCATGAAAGTGTAGAGAGAAAACTGATACATTGTGTAACCTCAGGGTGTAGTTTCCTTCCTTGTTTATTCTTGCCCACTTCTCTATTATAAGGTGCTGTGCAAAGAAACTCCATTGTTTAGCAGGCTCTTTACCTGACCATTATCTTTAACTATAAACTGTAGTGTACCAATAGCACCATCAATTGAATTGCAAACAAAGTTTTAATGTATAACTGAATATAAGTTTGGTGCAGTTATTATGAGTCTGCGCCTGTTCAGTTTTGCTCCCACCTTCTGAACCTACTTGGCAAAAATAAAATGTTCCATTATTTTATATTTTGTGTGCAAATAGTAATGCACTCTTTTCTACTCAGATGAAAAAAGTCATGGAAAAGGATGCGGCAAGGACCGAGGATGTTGTGGCGTATAATATCATTCCTCTAGATTCCTTGTCTACAACTAACCTAATTGTCACTTTTCCAGAGGTATAATTCAGGGCCTGGCCTTTTTTTATGCTTATATTTTTCAGATCTGGTAGCGACTATAACATTTTTTGAATTTCAGGTGAGGGCAGCAATATCATCTTTGCAGTACCATAGGGATTTGCCCAGGCTTCCGAATACCATTTCAGTTCCTGATGCTAGGAATTCAGATATGCTGGACCTTTTGTACTGCGTGTTTGGTTTTCAGGTTAGTATGTGGCTCACCTGTTGTGTAAGCTAGTCTACATTTTCCAATTTCAAAAAAGCGGAAAGCGTAAGCAAAGCGGAAGGCCAGAGCTTAGAGCAATGGGCACTTAAGCGCAGCTTAACCGCGCTTAAGCGTTTTTCGAAATTGGCTAGAATTTGACAGACTTTGAATAATATACACAAGAAAATAAGTAACATGGCACATGGGTAATTGAATAGCATCTAAAGTACAGTTCACACCATAGCAAATACACATCATGTTCACATGGCAAGCAAAATAAGAACTAAAATGCAGTTCAGTTCAAATAGTCATAACCCAATAGAGATCGTGTGGCCAGAATTCTGGCAGAATATGAAGGAAATAGTTCCCAAACATAGCCTAATAATAAGATAAATGGCATATTGCCATCATTGCGCAAGAAGACAAGCAAAACTAGTTCAAAAACAGCCAAATTCTGACCATTTTTTTTAAAAACGCTTAATCTACCGCTTAGGGCAAAAGCGAAGCGGTTTGCAATCACTCAGCGCTTAAGTGTCGCTTAAAAGCGCTTTCTTGAACACTGACATTTTCCATGGAAGTTACTGCTGTAATCTTCTTACTGCATGATGAACTAATTTATTATCTGCCAACAAAAAATAGTTGCCAACCTGAGTGGCAAACGCTAATTCTGATTTGCAATCAACAAATTGCTGCTGTCGTACACAACTATATGGGTTAACTGATTTAATACTCCTTCCGTCCCAAAAAAGATGTCGTGGTGGTAATTTTTTGAGAACCCCCTCTGGAAAGTCCTGACACAACCCACACTCCCCCGCTCGTCTCCCCCAATCGTCTCACCCTTGCAAGAGCTCCCCTGCTTGGCTCCCTCGCGCGTCGCAGGGGCTCCCTCGCCCCATGCCGCCGCCGCGTTGCTTCCCCCTCCTCGTTCCCCATGGTGAACCACGGCGAGGAGAAGGTCCGATTTTCTTCGATTTGCTCTCCGACGGCGGCGAGCCGGAGCTAGCCCTGCCCATCGTCGACCACCTCCTCGCCAGCTGGATGCCGTCAACCACGAAGCCGGTCCTGACTGCTTCTGCAACTCCACAACAAGAGTAGTTGGCAAAAATCGGTCTTGGCAAAAAATGCCATATATTTCGCCGGGGAGTTCTCCAAGCGCAGGCCGCCGCTTGACTCCCGCAGCTTCGCTGACCGCGTCTTCACCGTCGCCATCGGCGGCCCCGTAGGCACCGGGTACGCCCAGTTTTTCTCCTACGGTTGCTACTTGGTACTTGCTAGGTGTCGGACTGGCGGTTGTGTTGTCCGGCGAGATAGGAGCTGTCTCTGCTGCATTTTCCTCTGAATTTTCCTGTGTTTCCCGAGTAGCGTCGGTGCAGATGTCAGCTATCGTGTGTGTATCCACTGGATTCAACCTTACACTCTCCTTAATTAAGCTCTGCTGATCAAGGCAATTGATGAACAGCGGCTATATTTAAAAGTCTTCCTCTTGATTCCTCGTTTGCAGACTGCAGGCCAAGTTGCAGCTGAGTGGTGTCCTGTTCTGATTTCTGAACAACATCAGCTGCTTGCTAGCCTGCACAGCTACTGATTTCCTTCTTCCCCTTCGCATTGAAAGCTTGGTAGCTAGGCTTTGTACTACACGGACTTGTGTTCCATGGAACAGACATGCCATTGACTGAAATGAATTGGAAGTTAGCACCAAGAACACTGTAAAATCTTCAGTGACTGCGCATATACATGTACTTATCTTCGTACCAGGCATATGCTACCGTCCAACACTTGCAGGAAACTCTATTATGTCATTCAGTTGGTCACGCTGAGAGCAGCTGGGCAAGATGCTTGCGTTTCGTCTGAGTTCATCGAGCACGCCGCGGACCGGGAGGGCCGACTTCCCCATGGTCTCCTCAGCCGCTAACAATGCCGTGTGGCTTGGACCGTGGACCGGCGCTCACGCCATGCAATAGGGCACCACCTGTGATGCACGGAGGAGAGATTGGGACTAGCGCCGGCAAGAGAGATGGAGGCCGGCGGTGGGGGGCTCCGCCAAGGCGGTAGCGGCCATATGCGTGATGGAGGGCTGCAGCGGCGGCGCTGGTCCTGCGAGCTGGGTTTGGAAGCGCGCGGGGAAGTTTGAGGCCCGACGGTGGCTGCACTTGGGGAAGCTGCCGAAGGTGCCAACGGGGGAAGGAGGAAGGTGGAGGCGGGGTGATTTGTACGAGAATTAAATCTTTGAGGGTTTTTTTGCAAAAAAATGAACTACGGCCCGGCATCCTTTTCGGGATGGAGGGAGTAGTAAATGTGCTATGCTATATGCATATTTCTGGATACTGCAAACTTGGAAACTATGTTAAATTGTGCACCGTGCAACGTTACTTGAGATGTTGAGATAATACTTCCCATGTTATCCTTATCACATATTCTTTTGTACATTGATGTATATTTCATCAAGCATTTAACTGAAAAATAAGGCAATGCATATCTTTACAAGTCACACCGGTGAATATAGTGTCTTAGCATGTAACTGTGCACACTTACAAGTGATAAATAAACAATAATATTTGTGGAGCCAAACTTGCATCCTAGTGCAACAGTATGACTGAAGCTGTCATGGAAAACGAGGGAGGAATAAAATAAGCATATTGACTTCTGTGTTATTTCTAGGATGGAAATAGAAATACAGGTTGCGAGGCATAATAATTTTTTATCCTTACTTGCACTTGGGGTATGTTTGGTTTCTGACCAAACCCATCCTTTTAGTTATTTGGTCATGCCCAAGATTATGGCCGTTGGTTGGATGGTTGCCAAATTGGGTGTTTAGCCGCCTGTAGTCTCCCAGTGTATTTTCTTGCCAACATTGGCTTCAACGTGGGCAATCAAATCCTGGGCACGCTTGTCTTCGGCTCAAACTTAACACACCATCACACCCCTTTTAACTTATCTGGGCTTTCTCGATCCATTATAGAATGACAATGTTACAAAATGTTGATGTTTTCATTGAAATGTGTGATAACCCCCTTGATCTTGTGGTTGCAGAAAGACAATGTGAGCAATCAACGGGAGCACATTGTTCACCTGTTGGCAAATGAGCAGTCTCGATTGGGCAAACTATCAGGGAATGAACCGGTGTGTGTGCAGTATATATTTCAGTTCATTGTTCTGTCTTCTATTTTTTTTAAAATTACAAGAGCATGCAGGAGACCACGTATGAATATATTAGTTTTTTTCTTTAGCCATGCCCTTCTTCCCAGACCAGTTAAATGATTGTTGTCCTAATAAATATGAAAATGCGTCAGTTGGAATTATTAGTTAGAATTTGGTACAAGTTATTACCCTGAACAAAACATTGGGCGTTTTAACTTATTATTGATGTTCCTTTTTCTTTTGTGTATGAATTGAACAGTTTCTTTTGGATTTACCTAGCTTGCTATCTGGTAGCAACATATACATATGTTTCCTTCTTTCTTGTTGGTGATAAATTGGTATGTCATGTGCTTGTTTGTGTGTTGTTTTACTCATACATGTACCCACTTCTGCTTCAGTACTTCTGTCTTCCTAACCAAGAAAAGGCGTTTTGTGTAGTGCTTCAGAATGCATAACAAGAAGAGGCATTTTTTGAAACACACCACGATCAAGAGATCGTGAGTCCGTAACAAATGTAATTTATCGCTAAAAAGTACATATAATTTAATCCCCACTGTTGGGATCTTGTCCCTTATTTATATGGGCAGGACTGACTGCCCCCTAACCCATGCACCAAACAGGTGCCATTTAAATTGCTTATGAAACATTTCTTTACTGTAGTCAATAATATTTTTGCTCCATGTATGATGACACTTCAGAGCTCATCCTTTTCTTCCATCATTGTGATAAAATATGGTAACAGCTAAATGCGCTTTTTTATCCGGCCTCATTATCGTGTTGATTGAGGTTATGCATGGTATCTAACATTGTTTTCATTCGTTGCTAGAAAATTGACGAGGGTGCTGTACATGTTGTGTTCTCTAAGTCCCTGGATAACTACATAAAATGGTGCAGCTATTTACCACTACGTCCTGTCTGGAATAAGTATGATTTCTTATATTCTGCACTTCAAGTCTTATTCCTGCCTTATTTGTTACAAATACCAAGCGACTGCATTGTTTTCTGTTAGCATCGAGTCATTGACCAAAGAAAAGAAGTTGCTATATGTTTGTTTATACTACTTGATATGGGGAGAGGCTGCCAACATACGATTTCTTCCAGAAGGCTTATGCTACATATTTCATCACGTAAGTTTGTAGAAGATTCCACTCAAATTCTCCAATGTGCTTATTTTGGTGCATGTTGTGCCTCCATTTACTTCTTTCTTGCATGAATTCATGAGACTATGAGAGTATTCAGTACTCATTTTTTCTAGTCTCTTGTATATTTGTTTAATAATCTCGCGCAAGCCTCACATTTGTGTGCTATTATGCTAACTTTGAACATGGGCCCTTGGGTGAATCATATTTGGATGGTACTTGTATGGGCCAAACTTAAAAGTGCACTGCAAGTATGAACAAGCATAAAATTCTAGAAAGCAACAAGAAGTATACATTATAGTCAAACTATTCTTAACAGTGGGAGAGCAAACTCCTAGGAGCACAAATTACACTTCCTTACCTGCTTTATTACCTTGTTGGCATGCTTGCAAGACTGGGATTGTACTAGACTTGTAGGCTTTTTTTAGGCCTTATGTGTCCTAAATGTTCTACATCTTTTTCATTTACATTATTTCTAAGGTGATCATCTGTACTCTTTAGGAGCAAACAAATCAGCAAATTATGTTAGCATATTATATTAAAATTAAGCGCATTGCTAACCTTCACCTTATTATATTTCTAGATTACTAACCTCATTTTTCTTTCATTCTTGCATATTCAATTGCAGCTGTTTAATGTATAGATGACCTCTGACCAAGTAAATTTGTAAATGATGCCAAATTTCATCTTTTCTTGTTGAAATTCCTGTTTCCTTTCAATTTTGTAGCTAGCAAGAGAACTAGAGGTGATTATGCAGAAACAGACTGCCGAGCCAGCTGGAAGCTGCATCTCTAATGATGGCGTATCATTTCTTGACCAAGTCATTTATCCTCTATATGAAATCGTTGCAGCTGTAAGTGGTGCTGCTGGATCAGCTAGTCTAACTTGATATGTTCTGTTCTGTCCTATATAAATGTCTGAATGGTGGTTCTACTGCAGGAAGCAGGCAACAATGACAATGGGCGGGCAGCACATTCTGCATGGAGAAACTATGATGATTTCAATGAGTTCTTCTGGTAGGTCTGAGAAATACTGTTATTCTGTTATTCTGTTGCTATTTTGTTATCAATTGAGCTCTCGGATTTAGTTATTCTGTTGCTATTTTCAAATACTGTTGCTTCTCTCTTTTAGGTCTGAGAAATGTTTTCAGCTGGGTTGGCCGTGGAAACTGAGCAATCCATTTTTCTCAAAGCCTAATAGGAAAGAGCAGGTTCGCTTGTATTAACTGTATACAAGATTTTTGGATCTTGCAGTAGATGGAACTAAACTACTAAATATGTGTTACGGGATCCCTTTTTTTCTCGTTTGATTATTATTTGTTAGTTTGACTCTGAGTCACAAGGAGATTCTTTATCTTTCTTTCCAACTTAAGTTGCACCGTTATGTATCCATGTAAGCCACTGTCACTCTTTAAGGGTCTTGGTAGCTTATCACTTGTTCCCGACGTCCCAGACACTCTCTTTACCTTACTTGACATGGTCAGCTAAGACCGTCATGGTGGCTTCTCTGGTGTGTTGCTCCCTAGCTCCTACTGTTCCTAATGATGTCCGCCACTGTGGCGCAGTTACCCGCCAGCACTCTGTGTTTGACGAGGTCCACTGTTGAGTAGAATTGTTCGAACTCCGAGATCTGCTGTTCTGCTGTGCTTGATGAGGAGTGCTATTTTTTTTTTCACTTGCGTATTGTTGATTTGGGGAGGATCGTTCTGGTATTGGGAGATGAGTATTGAGCAGCGATTTGGATTGTGTAATGAAGAGGGATCTGGAATTCTCATTGTTAGGTTATGAAATATATTCCTATTTTATGCTTTATCAGTGCCATAACATCTTTTAGCAATTACCAACACAAACCGAACATTCTCGCCGAACAGGCCCTAATCCTAGAATCGATGAATTTTGTTCTTAAATGATGTACACATCATTAGCTATGTTGAATACTTTGATGTTTTTCTTTGTTGATATGTTTTGTGAATTGTTTGGCAGTTTCCATAAAAAACGTTTGATGCAATTTCTTTTACAGGGCTTGATAAGTAGGAATCATCATTATGGAAAGACATCTTTCGTGGAGCACAGAACTTTTCTGCATCTTTACCATAGCTTTCACCGCCTTTGGATTTTCCTACTTTTGATGTTTCAGGTATATGAATTATCTTACAACGGTCTCAGTATTCCGCTTTGTGTTCAGCTTAAATGTCCATCCTTCCCCTTTTAACTTTTCTGGTCTATGTCTTAGGTTTGTTCTGTTCATGAGTTGAGAGGTGCCAGAGGCACATCCCTCTGGTTAAAGGCTCGTGTCTTGGGAATATGTATTTTGAAGGGGAATAATAAGTGATATTTTAAACTAATGTGTGTGTGTGTGAGGCACAGTTCATGAGTTCTATGTCTTTTGATAGTGTCACTTTAGTGTGTGTTAGAAGTATTAACTGTGCTTTGCTGCTGGTCTGTTGAATGGTATTTACAGAAAACATTCCCATGATTTTTTTGAGTTGTGTATTTGTCTTTCATGAAATACTAGACGGTTTGGTAGAAACATCTACCCTTCCTCTAAAGCTGCCCGTTCTTGTAAACACCTCTAGCAATTTATGATCCAATTTCCCATGAATTTTTTGAATTGTGTATTTGTCTTTCATGAAATACTACAGGGTTCGGTAGAAACTTCCATCCTTCCTCTAAAGCTGCCCGTTCTTGTAAATACCTCTAGCAATTTATGATCCAATTATTAGTATTCATTATTAAGATCAATATAACGACAATGTTTTAGAGGTGATGTGGCTTAAAGGCAATGCTGAATCAGGAGCCTTATAGAGACATTGCAGAAGCTTACTTTTGTACATATAACCTAATAATAATTGGACTTGTCTTTATATGCTTCATTGCCATGCATTACACTGACAGTATGATACTGCATTGCGGACCACCGTGTATTCTTTTCACATGCGAGTTCATCGTCATACAAATTCATGCATTTACAGTTAAGGTTTTGTTTTTAAAAATGTTCAGTAGGAGAGATGCACAACTTTTCGTGTTTCTTTATTGCTGTTTCGGATGGTATTTCCTTCACTTGAAAATTCTTTTTGTGTTTTCTTGTCATTTTTAAATTCTTTTATCATGCATGTCGTGTCCCCTGACAGTGTCGTTCTGTTTATGTGCATGCAGGGACTTACCATCATTGCTTTTAACAATGGCAGTTTTGACACAAATACTGTATTGGAACTTCTTAGCCTTGGCCCAACTTATATCATAATGGAATTTATTGAGAGTTTGTACCAAAAAAACCTTTTCCTTACCATAGCAGTGTGATCTTTTGCATAAATTCTCTTGTAGGTGACTAATTGCTTCTATTTTTTGTTTTGTTTGAGGAAGGTGTATTGGACATTCTAATGATGTATGGCGCCTATTCAACATCTCGTGGTTCTGCAATCACTAGAGTGATCTGGCGATTCTGTTGGTTTAGCGCGGCTTCATTGGTCATCTGTTACCTATATATGTAAGTTTCGATGCCTGCCCAGAGTGAACTGCCAATAGTTCACTATGTAACTGGATAATTTGTTTCAATCGTTCCATTAGGCCTTGTTCGGTTAATCCTCCTCCCAAGGGGATTGGAGGGGATTTTGACTTGTTAGGGATTTAATCCCCTCAATCCCTGCCAAATCCCTTTCACTTCCCTGTCAACCGAACAAGGCCTTAAGGATCTTATATCATCTAGCTCAGGATGAATACTAAAATTCTTGGAACATATCTGTCCTGGGATGCAATCAGTAAGCGTTTGATCCTGGACTGTTGGAAAACAGATAAAATTTGACCCGGTGCCCTCGATGTTCCCTGGCACTCCTAATTGGTGGGTTGAAATACGATCTGTTCTTAAGGCCCAAGCATAAGGACTAATGGCTAACATTTTGCTAGCCTTGCCATTTTTTTATAAAATGGTTCTCTATTAGTCATTTGAGATATATCTATAATCTTAGTTGTGTTGAATATAAGGACATGATGGCCAACAGTAGAAAGATCGAATTTGTACCTAATTGGGATGTCTGGCCCATCTTGACTTGGTTTGTATGTCCTTTGAAGCTTGTCATTATGTAAACCACCCTCCATTAGTTTCTGGCATTCGGCATCTCGTTTGACAGTGTTGGTTAAGACATCTTAATTCTGAGAACAAGATGGGTAGAACAAGGCTTTACATGGTTTACTTGAAAAATTAATAGCAGGTTGGCCCAAGAACATCTCTTCTGTTTTTCCGAAATGAAAACACTAAAACTGGCCTGTGGACCAGGACATCAGTTCAGTTATTGATGAAACTATCACATTAGCCATCCAAACTTTTTTGTAGGTATTTTGACAATTCTACTTATCGAGGAGCAAAGTATTACCCTTTGATGTCAAACTCTAGTGCTTATGCTAGTTTACTTGGATGAAAAACTGAGTTCTTTACGTACCTACTCGCCTTTGCGTCCATGACCACACTCTTTAGCAAAACCTCCCGACCAAGCGTATTAATAGATTCCCTTTTTTGGTATCAAAGTGTGGGGAAAATCCCTTTGTAGTGTTTTCACAATTTCAGTAAAAGTATAATAACTTGTTGTTTTGCAGCAAGGCACTTCAAGATGGGGTGCAATCTGCACCTTTTAAGATATATGTTGTTGTAATCAGCGCGTATGCGGGTTTCCAGATAATCATCAGCCTTCTCATGAGTGTTCCCTGCTGCCGTGGTTTTACCAATGCTTGCTACAGCTGGTCTTTCGTACGCCTTGCCAAGTGGATGCATCAGGTCTTGTCCCTTTTCACGCTTTCTGACTGCGTAAAGCTGCCTTTCTGTAGAAACATTTGTGGTGAAAGTCCTCTAGATTATGTAGATTATGTTGATGATGTCTGACTCCTTTTTTATATATTGAAGGAACATAATTATGTTGGAAGAGGCTTGCATGAAAGGCCTCTAGATTATATCAAGTAATCTGGTCTAACCCTGAAGCATAGTTCTGTGATTATGCTGGCATGTTTCAAGCACATCATCACTAACTTGATTTACTGTGCAGATATGCCGCTTTCTGGCTTGTTATTTTTGCTGCAAAATTTTCATTCACCTATTTCCTCCAGGAAAGTTTAGTTTATCTGTTTTAATTCTGCTCTCTACTTTTATTGGCATCAGTTTATATTTGAAAGTTGGCTTTCTTATGCAGATTAGACCTCTTGTAAAACCAACAAGACTGATAATCAGTTTCAAAGGCTTACAGTATCAATGGCATGACTTTGTCTCAAAGAGTGAGTATATACACACTTTATCCCATCATTACACTGTTTTTTTTCAGCATCAATTGATCATTGTAATAGTTCACTTTCTTGTTTCTTCTTCAAGAAAACACATGAGCATCTCGTTTGGTTATATTGATAGAACAAAAATGTGCTATTTGCAGGCCTAAGAGTAGTGCCTCTAAATTTCTTTGCAAATATTTGTGCCTTCTGGGTTCTGTTCTATATCTGGAAATATTTGTGTATCTCTTCCCATAAATTAGTGCCCTAAATCTCTTAAGCCTTTTAAGTTGCAACCTGCCACCATGTTTTTTCCATCGCTATCCCAGTGTGATGCGCTAAGCTGTGCCCTTTAATGTGCAAAACTTGTATGCAATTTCTATCATTCTGAAGTGAGCTTGAGGCCCAGCTTTTAATTTTCGTATTGGTTCTTGGAATGCTTGCAGATAACCATAATGCGATTACAATCCTTTCTTTATGGGCTCCAGTGGCCTCAGTAAGTAACCTTTTTTCCTTCTAGCTTTGGTTGATATGTACCATTATAGTGTTATTTCACATACATCCCCTCTCTCCCACCTATTGAACTGTAGGTATGATATATAATCTACGCCACTACACAATCATTAACAATGATCATTTCGAAATGACAAATAAGGTTCCTTTAGAAGAATTAATTCGATTACCATTTCAGTCTAACTTTGGGTCTTATTGAAACATTACACAACTTACTGGAGGCACAACTCCAGCTCGCAGAACTCCAAAGAATGATGATAGTTGGGTATCAGTTCAGATTTGTCAAGCATAATAAGCTCAGTAATCTGGTAGAAATGCACAGATACACTCCTTTAGTGACATGATACTCACTCGGATAAACTATGTCCTTACTATCCAACAAGAGAAAATACTTGTACAAAGCTTCTATGGATGACAAAGGAGTAAGTAGGCAAATATGTAGCAGATGTGCAGAAGGTATTTCCAAGGCATTGGAATTTGGAACACTAAAAGAGCACTAATTAATTATCAGTCAGTTTACTCCCATGGGCACATTGGGTACATCGAGGCATACGCTTCCATTCTGTGCAACTCACACACAACTAGGAGTAAACCATGTGGGGCTAAACCCAACATTACCAGGTCAAACATGGGTGCTCTTGTGCCGATGTGTTCACTGCATATTGGTTAGCTGATGATATCAGTTGTGGTCATTGCTTTACTTGATCCTGGTCTGTAGAGCATGTGACGATGAATTTTGAATTCTGTGCTGTAGACTGAAAGTTCTCTAGAGTCAATAGTTGAACTACCACATAGATGTCAGCTGATGCGTGGTGTAAACATAGCGTCAGACCTGAACAAAAATATGGTTTCCTTGCCAGCGGCGATAGGATAAGTAAAATGACCACATATTTGTTTCAACCTATCTGTTTTGATGATAATTTATCTTCTTATATCATTATTTTCGCATGCTGGTTATTAGTTCATGGATAGGTGACAAACTGATAAATATTGTTTCTGTGGCAAATTATTAAGATCAGATTCATGGTACGCTAAACTTGCATATGCCTTACCATCAGCTTGCTTGTTCCTTTTATTTCTGTTGGGCAGGTTGTGCAGGTAGCTGCTTCTTATGTGCAGTGAACATATGAAATGCATATTTATAAGAGGAATATTATTGTGCAGATTTATCTTTTGGACATCCATGTTTTTTACACCATCATGTCTGCTATTGTTGGATTCCTCCTTGGTGCACGTGATCGCCTGGGAGAGGTTAGCCCTTAAACTGTAGCTTTATGCTATTGTCATGCGGTTATTTTCTCATAAGTTGCTTCTGGCAGATCTATTACTCTTGTTGTTTACAAGGGAAATTTTGTTGTTTTTTGTAAGACGATTTTATTGGACTATCACTGTGTAGTTAGTGAAAAGAGGGGAGGTGTGGGAGGAAGACTTCCACCGACGCTGTTAATATAGAAGATGAGGGGTCGAACTGGTTGGCTGTTCCACCAACTGTGGTTCTAGATAACTGAGCTCAGGAGGTGGCTTATTATGTGTAGTTAGTCAGGGTAAAGTGCACTTCTGTAAGGAAATACAATCATAAATAGCACATGGACCATTCACATGCAAAATATAATAATATATTAACTTTTGGTTGCCCCGTTTATGGTTCATACTCCCTCCGTCCCACAATATAAGAGCGTTTTTGATACTACACTAGTGTCAAAACCACTCTTATAGTGTAGTGTCAAAAACACTCTTATAGTGTGGGAGGGAGGGAGTACTTTGTTGTTTTCGTTCCTAGTTCTTCATATATTTATGGCTGATAAAGCACGGTTTGTTTGATTATCTGTTGCTTTATCCTGCCTGGTGGTCCTATTTTTTACAGATTAGGTCTGTTGAAGCAGTTCACAGGTTCTTTGAGAAGTTCCCTGAAGTATTCATGGATAAACTTCATGTTGCTGTTCCAAAAAGGTTTTGAATGTTTATACAGTTTTTTTTACACACCATTTCAATACACTAAAGCTGGTTTTGATGGATCATACAGGAAACAACTGCTATCATCTGGTCAGGTGTGTTTCCTTTTCACATCAGTACTCCACAACTTGTTCCTTCATAATTTAGCTTTCTGTAGGTGGATCCCTGATTGCATGTTTTTTGAAATATATTCTCCAAATTCAATATTTATTTCCTCCTCAAGTTAAGAAGCTTTGTCTTGTAAAGAGCTCATGGTTCAACTTGATATTTACTCTCATATGTTACTAGAAACATGTAGAAACGTACCATTGGAGTACCTTCTACGAGAAATATGACAGTCAAATTTTCTCGTAAAAACTTATATATGCACATATTTGTGGTCAAAGTTACCAAGTGTGTCTGCTAATGGACATGAAAGTGATAAATTTTGGACCAGTGGAAGCTTGTTTTGTCTGTTATACTATTATTTTTCTTGTAGCCACTGGCTCCTTAGCTTAAAGCATGAACTTCAGGCTTAAAATATTCTCGTTCCTACAAAGTGAATATATTTGTTCTATGTACCTGTGCAAACTAGTCAATTCTCCACTGAAAGTTAAATAGGTAGGCATTGTTCCTCCTGCTGTCTGAGTATTGCTCAGTCCTAATCCTCCCATTACACGAGCATCTCTGCTTCCTATGCCTTACACCTGTGATGCCCTTCTTTAGCGTTTTCTAGATATTTTGTGTAATTTTCATTTTGTTTTTGGCTTGTCCTGTATGTTCTAATGTGTATAGCCATTATCTGAGTCATCATTGTTCTACTTCAATTCCTGCCATGCACTGGACTCATAATAATTCGTCCAGGTTGTATAAGATTTTGTTAGTTACGACAGTTATGGCTAAGTGTTTTGCATCTGTATTGCTATTGCTTTGCTTAAACAAGTAATACTGCCTTTTTTGTGCGCAAATTATATATACCATGTTTTCTCTCAGTCATTTATTTTTAGTTTAAATATGTTGACACTGGAAACACCAAATTTACCAGCATGCAGAGTTAAACAAGCTTGATGCATCTAGATTTGCTCCTTTCTGGAATGAAATTGTGAAGAATTTGCGGGAAGAGGACTACATTAGCAACACGTCAGCAACTTTCTTTTCACTTTGTGTTATTGTTTTGTTGAAAGCCATAGCTCTGATGTTTTGCCCCTTTTTCAGTGAACTGGATTTACTCTTGATGCCAAAGAACATAGGCGGTCTTCCAATTGTGCAGTGGCCACTTTTTTTGCTTGCTAGCAAGGTTAGAAGTCAACCAAGTTTAACTTCTAATAGTATTCCCTTGCATGTTTTCCACGTGCTGTCTCTTCAGTGATCGGTTGCCCTTCGATTGCAGGTTTTCTTGGCCAAAGATATTGCAGTTGATGGCAACGACTCACAAGATGAACTCTGGCTAAGGATCTCAAAGGACGAATATATGCAATATGCTGTTGAGGAGTGCTTTCATAGCATCAAGTATATCCTGTCATCTATACTAGATAAAGAAGGCCATCTCTGGTAATGGCTTTTTAGAACATTATTTATTTTCATTCTGTGTCCTTTCACCTAGTAGTTCAGCAAATTTTTTATGCTGCAAAGTATTTTAATTTTTTAGGGTGCAAAGGATTTTTGATGGTATTCAAGAAAGCATTTCAAAGAACAACATCCAGAGTGATATTCATTTCACCAAACTGCCTAATGTCATTGCCAAGCTTGTTGCTGTAGCGGGAATACTGGTAAATATTATGATTTAGTTTGAATACAATAATATTTTGGTGTGCTTTTTGGTTGCCTTTTCAGTTACATGCATGTATCGGTCATATTTACGGCAAGATCACCTTATTCCACTGGAGTCCGAACTTCTCCATCTGCTAGAACTAGATTCTCTTTGGTTATCTTGTATTTTATTGCTTGCTCACTGTCTACTGAGGCAGATATCCCTGGTACTGTGAAAGCTCTGTTGAAACCTCCTAGCATTCCCTTTTCAGTTACATGGCTGGTATAGACCATATTTGCTGGAAGATCACCTTATTCATGGCTGAAATCCAACCTGTACCATTTGCTAGAACTAGATTCTCTTTAGAAATCTTGTATTTTATAGCCAGAGGTGCTATCTACTCAAGCCAGATGTCGCTGGTACTGTAAAAGCCCCGCTGAAACCTCCTAGCATTCTCTACACCATTTTGATCTGCCCCTGTGGCTGTCAATTATGGATGTGTTTTCTTATATTATACTCCCTCCGTCCAAAAATAAGTGTCGATGATCTAGTACAAAATCTGTACTAGTTTAGTACAAAATCTGCAACATTTATTTTGGGACGGAGGAGTATAAAATATGGTGTGCATGTCCTTTAATTGGCAGTGACAACTCTTATCAACATTTCCAGTTTTTGCACTTCCTTGTATAGACATGACTTGGAACACTAGCATGTCCATTTGGGCCACTTCTGACATGTTGGCTTTGGAGTGAAATGGGGTCGAAGTTCCTTAATTCCAACATATGCAATAAAAACATTTTTTATGAATGCATAAAGAGGCTAGATATCTACCACCTGTAAGATAAACTGGAGTGTGCTGCCTATTTTCGTTTACGCAAGTCCATTACGGTGCTGTTGCTATCGAGGACTTTTGTTGGCAGTGACAACGATGTGAGTTTGCTGGCAGTGTTATGTTATGTTATTAGCATTTGGAAGATAACTTTTGTTACACATCTTTTGTGAGACAAACATAATGATTGAGTTACTTGTTAACTGATTCATGAAAACACACACATAATGCAGTAATTTTGAGTCTTTAGTTTGTGAGAAAGGCTGTTTTGTTCCAAGAAATAGGTGAAATCATATGTTATAAATCATGGGAGCAATGTTGGCCTTTTTCTGACCAAAGGTGTTCAGGACTTTGGTGAAAGTAGTCAAGTATGATACAAATCTTTTCCTGAACCTGATCGAACATTTTAATCCCCGCTCCTAAAATGTACTATTTGTAGTCTGGTATTTAGAACAGTTTACTAGTTTATATAACTGTTGAAATGATGTTTTGCAGAAAGAAACGGAATCTAGTCTGGTATTTAGAACAGTTTACTAGTTTATATAACTGTTGAAATGATGTTTTGCAGAAAGAAACGGAATCTGCTGATATGAAGAAGGGGGCAGTTAATGCTATTCAAGATCTATACGAAGTTGTTCATCACGAAGTGCTTTTTGTTGATTTGAGGTCTGCTATCTTGTCTATAATGTTCTAACCTTTTAGTCAGATCTGTATGCTGTTGTGCCATTTCATTTCTAATCCTCTTTGCTTATGAATGTTAGTGGTAACATTGACGATTGGAGTCAGATAAATAGAGCAAGAGCCGAAGGCCGCCTCTTCAGTAATCTCAAGTGGCCAAATGAACCTGGATTGGTATTGTCGTATGATCTTGTTGAGTTGATATTTTCCTGTTAGCTTTCATCTCTTTATAGCTATTATTTAAATATATTTTGATATACTGTAATGCAGAAGGACATGATCAAACGATTGCATTCACTTCTGACCATCAAGGAATCAGCTGCAAATGTTCCTAAAAATCTGGAAGCCAGCCGGAGACTGCAGTTCTTCACGAACTCTCTGTTCATGCAAATGCCTGTTGCAAGGCCTGTTTCAGAAATGCTTTCCTTTAGGTAGGCTTCTCTAGTTATTTTCTGCTTGTTCCATTGACTGTGGAGCTGTTAATATTCTCTCATAAGCAGTACTGCCACTGCACCTGATTCCACTCTCTGCGTTTTTCCACCTTTTAAACTTCAATATAATTAATTCTGCAAGTTAAGGTTGCCCCATAACATAGCAAGAACGAGCTGATTTTCACTAGAAACTGGTTAAAACCAACTGCCCTTTGATTTTCAGTATTTCCTATAATAATATTGTCTGGTAGGATATTTAGTTGCACATGTTGCTACAAATCTTAGTGGGGGAGAGAGGGCTGCGATGGGCCATTCCCCCATAAGTAATTCAACAAGAATCTAGAATCAGCCGATTTTAATAAGACACTGACCAAAACTGTCATTTGTTTTGGAAAACTGAGAGAACATGCAGCCGAACCTAGCTTTGGGTATGGCTCCAACTGATAAATATAAGCATCCTGTTATGAGATTAGGTTTTATGTGCCTGTTGTGAGGTTATTTTTTGTTTGCCCCACGGCCTCAAGCTCTTGTATACCGAACATTCCTCTGTACTAAATGAGAAGATGCCTTTTTTGCGCAAAAAAGAATTAAGATAAGATACTACTATGAGGGATATATGCTTGAGGTCTATATAATGGGCTGGCACATATTATTTGGAATTAAGCAAAAGCAACCAATAAAGTCATTCTCATCTGTAATCTCCTGTTCTCTTGTCCAAGTCATTCTTATCTGTAGTGCCCTGTCCTTTTCTCCCTTAAAGTTGTTGGCACATGGCTGTCCTCTACAGCCCCCACCACAAACACGGTGCACTTGGCCACCAAAATATTTCAAAAATTTGACAAAAAAGGTATCTACCATGCCACTAAATTTGAAAGGTAATCTTTATATACAAATGGAGAAACTAAAAGAGAAACAAATTCTGACTGCAAGGAAATAAAGATAAAACTGAAGTGGGATTTTGTTTCTCCTAATGTTTGCCACATTACAGATCATTTTTTTCGGATGCTTGATTATTTGTTTTCAAATGGAAACACCTGAGGGGCAGGAGCAGTATATGTTCTTATGTATTTTTATTAGTATATCTACTAATGTGTACAAGGATAAGCAAAGTATTATCTCAGTTAGTGGATATTGAGTTCATACTGGTTTGACTTTGGCATATCAGATGGAATACTGGGTCACATACTGACATATCAGAAATATGTGGTTTTGTTAAAAGAAACGCCAGTTTGTTTAGTTATTCTTGTTGCCATGCCTTTCTAGTACAAATCATATATAGAATAACAATACTTTGTATAACACGTGTATGATGGAAGCGGCGATTTGGCTCCCGAGCTCAGCTGCACCCGCGCCGACGAAAAAAATCAAAACAAATACTAGAAAAATTAAAAAAATTCCAATTTTTTTTGTGTGTGATAGATAATTTGATGCGTGAGGTCCGCTCCAAATTTGAACTCATTTGGGCATCTGAGCAGCTCTCAGCAAAAAAGACAAACCGGGGTCTGTAAAAAAGGTTTACTGTTCACGCACTGTTTTGACCCGATTTGTCTTTTTTGTCAAGAGCTGCTCAGATGTCCAAATAAGTTGAAATTTGGAGCGAACCTCACGCAACAAAATATCTACCACGCAATTTTTTTTTGGATTTTTTTGAATTTNNNTAGTATTTGTTTTGATTTTTTTTCTGATCGGGAGCAGATGAGCCTGGGAGCAGACTTGGATTTTCGGTGTATGATTCCATATTCTTGGTGGTTTGATTAAGTAATACATAAATTATAACTCGTTAGATCTTTACCGTAGCATAACAAAGTACATTATATATGCTTTTTACCCAAATTCCGTATTATTTTATTATATTTGTTAAGTTGTACATGTCTAATTTCCTTTTGTAAACATTTTGTAAGTAATTCCTAGTGGTTGATAGGGCTAATGTGTTCACAACTATCCATCCACAAGTTTCTGCCGAGGTTTCTTTTAGAATCTATTGATGAGTGATGACCATAGTTTTAAATGGCGGGCTATAGCGTTTTTAGCAGGGTCCTGCTGAACAGCATCTATGTACAATCTAGTGGTTTTGGTACACATACGATATCCTACAGTTACTGCGATACTCGGCCGTAGGAGGGCTCTTGTTACATATTTGTCTATGAATTGGCATAACACCCAGTCTGCAACTCTGTAACATAAACATATTCCTTGATGTGTAGTAGGCAACGTATTTGATAGTACTAGAACTTTGAGTTTGAAACCATACCATTCGAGTATATAATTCTCAACTTTGAGTTTGCTGAAACTATGAGTTGAGAATTATATACTTGTTTCCAGATCAAGTGAGTGTACGAACTTCAGTTTTCCTTTTCCCCCCACTCAGTTGCACTTGCTTATCTGCCTCTGACATCTCTGACATTGCCATGTTCTTTTGTAGCGTATTTACTCCATATTACTCTGAGACTGTGCTTTATAGCATTGCCGAACTCCAAAAGAAAAATGAAGATGGTATATCTACACTATTTTATCTTCAGAAGATTTATCCAGGTTTGTTCTTTCTTTCCCTGGTGAAATTTGGTGACACTTATGTAAAGGGTGGCCAGCTTCTGATTAATTGGTTTGAGAGATCCCTTGTTTCCTCGCTCAAACCATGTTCCTTCGAAGAGATCTGTTTCTATATTTGAGTAGATCTGATACCCCACTTGTTTTTACCAATTGGTCACTTCTTAAACATCTTGAATAAGACAAACACCCATGGACCATAGCCTCCCTGTTGGAGGAGTGCTAATATCTAACATGGACAATTCGACCTAGCAGTATACTGTCATCAATACTAATGCTATACAACTGAGCTTATTTCATTCCCATCTTAATTGTTGAGGATGCAATTTTCTTTGTTACCATGGGAATTCCTTGTCCAGACCTTATGCGGTTAACTTATGTATACAGATGAATGGAAGAACTTCCTTACTCGCATCAACAGGGATGAAAATGCAGCAGACACTGAACTTTTTAGCAGTGCGAATGACATACTAGAACTTCGGCTATGGGCATCTTACCGAGGGCAGACATTAGCGCGAACAGGTTTGCTATCTTTTGGAACTTATATGTTGATTCTTCCCCGTGTGCATTCCTTTTGTAAATACTCTTCCTATGCATGGATCCATATTCTGTAACTATGTTTGTCTGCAGTTCGTGGGATGATGTACTACAGAAAGGCCCTTATGTTGCAAAGTTATTTGGAGAGAATGCATTCTGAAGGTATGTCTACTAGCTTCCTTCTCAGACATAAATTCTTTACTTAACTGAATGCATGTAGCATTCTTTTCTGATGTTTTTCTTGTCCAGACCTCGAATCTGCATTTGATATGGCTGGTCTGGCTGACACACATTTTGAGTACTCCCCTGAAGCACGCGCACAGGCTGATTTGAAATTTACGTATGTGGTTACCTGCCAAATCTACGGAGTGCAGAAAGGTGAAGGGAAGCCAGAGGCTGCAGATATAGCCCTTCTGATGCAAAGGTGCTCTTTATATTTCATACTAAATGAGCGACACTTCTCCCTTTTGGATTAGTGAAGGAGCTGATTAGCTCTTCCTTTTTGTGCGTATTATATTGTGCTACACAAGTACACCATCTCTGATTTTTCTTTGTTTCTCAGAAATGAAGCTCTCAGAATTGCTTACATCGATGTTGTTGAGAGCGTTAAGAATGGAAAGTCTAGCACCGAGTATTACTCAAAGCTTGTTAAAACTGACATTCATGGAAAGGACAAGGTAGTTTAGTTTTGGATGTCTTTCCTCCTGTCTAGAGGTTGATTGCTGTTATCGATTTTCTTAAGGGCTGTTCAATAGCAGCTGGCTTGGGTTTCAGCCGTTGTTTTCTCTGATCATGCCTTTACTGCCTACTATGTTAGTGCTTTTATATTGTTTTGGTATATTAAGAAAATCTTTGTGCAGAAAACTGTGGGGTAGACCGTGACAGTAAGTACATTGATTGTTCATACTGATACTATTGTCGCAGTTCCCATATCCTTACTTGATGACCATACACCTGTTTATACAAGCAGCAGTAAATCTTCAACCGTGAACTTCAATATTGTGTTTTGTTATATGAGCAATGTGTTCATTCTGACCAAATTAATCTTCCTGTCGCAGGAAATTTATTCTGTTAAATTGCCTGGCAATCCAAAGCTTGGGGAGGGTAAACCCGAAAATCAAAACCATGCTGTAATATTCACCCGTGGAAATGCTGTACAAACCATTGATATGAATCAGGTATCTAGCTATCTTCACGCTTCTTTCTTGAGTTATTTACCGTCATTTTTTTGGGGAAAGACTTCATGGCTACTGGCCAGCTTTATTTGAATCAAATAGAGATACATCATCCATTTCTGAGCCAAAAGAGAAAAGGCAGATTCTTTGTCCACATGCCTGGAGGGATGAATCCTGGCTAAGCTTGCCAAACTCCCGACTAATGTCGAAGCAATCATTAATTATCGACACCACCACAGAAGGGGGACTCGAGCCCACTTCTCATGCGATCAGTGAGCTAACAATCTGAACGCACCAGCAGATGTTCAATGCCCATTGCATGAGCTAGTGACAGTATGCGTTTCAGTGCCATTGCCTCTGCGGTATGCGCATCCGCTATGGGCCCTGTGAAGAAATTCTTCTCCACAACAAAGTCGCCAGCATAATCTTGTATCACCGCACCACAAGAACCTGTACTATCATCATATGACAGTGAGGCATCGACATTTAGCTTGTTAACAAATAAAAGTGTTGTTTTGTCGGAATTGCTAACAGTGCTTCCGGCCTGAGAGTAATTCAGAGGCAAAGTCTGAATCGAGAGCGCCGATCGTTCAGGCAATTATACCGCTTCATTATTAACCTGCTGCCTTTTCTCTCACAACTTGTACCAGCATCCCACAACGATAAGGATGGCTGTAGAAACATGCTCCATATACATACCGTCAGAATCAACGCCACTAATAAGTTAATCTAAAATAGCGGACCCCACCGTATCAATAATCATTGCCTTTTCAATCCTGTCTTTGAGACCCCAGCTTCTCCAAATATTCCTCACCCGCCGGCACCCAAACAGAGCATGCCGAATATCTTCTCATCCTCGCAAATCAGGCAGATAGGAGAGGTTACTGTTCAAGCCTGCCCTATCAATACACATTGCCTTTTTGATCCTGTCTTAATTAGTGTCATTTTAATCCAAACTCTTCACATTTAAATATTCTAGGACATACATTTTCTTTGTTTTGCAAGGGAATAATATGTTTTCTATCAACTCAGAGAAGGTTTTACAGTCATTGAGGCAGCTATCTAGTACTTCCTGTTACAAAATGTATTTATTTGCTGCACCTTCACTTTCCCACGTACATTTTTTCTTCTGTGCTCATTTCTTACACATTTGGTAGTTCTGTATTCCTTGCATAGTTTCTCTACCATTGCTATTTACTTTCGATATGAGCATGGATGAGAAGACGAATAAATCACTCTGTTATGTATGTTGTCTCTGTTCGAGGATTTGACTAATGATCCACTGCAAGACTGTATCAACAGTTTTGTTTATCATTGCTGAGTTGTTTTTTCAATTGAAGGACAACTATTTCGAGGAGGCACTCAAAATGAGAAATCTGCTTGAGGAATTCTCTCAAAATCATGGCAAGTTCAAGCCTTCAATTCTTGGTGTTAGAGAACATGTCTTCACTGGAAGGTGATATTTCAGTATACTTTGGTTGTGTATTTTTTTCTGGTTTACTCCATTATTAAACCCAGTCAAAATAACATTTTCTCTTGTGTAGTGTTTCCTCCCTCGCTTCATTTATGTCAAATCAGGAAACTAGTTTTGTGACATTAGGACAGCGTGTTCTTTCTAATCCACTGAAGTAAGTGCATTTACATAATAATTTTCTAATCGACTGAAGTATCTTAGAATTACATCTTGTTAACATCTTTTTCTTTTTGCAGAGTGAGAATGCATTATGGTCACCCAGACGTGTTTGATAGAATATTTCATATTACGAGGGGTGGTATCAGTAAGGCGTCCCGTATCATCAATATCAGTGAGGATATATTTGCAGGTAGGATTAAATACCCTTTCTGCTTTGTCTCTTGGTGTTTTTGTATTATTCTTTAATTTCCTAGTATTAATTTGTTCTGTGGTTGCCTATTGTTTTCTGAGTTAAGAACATGATGGTACACAGCTCACCATTTTTACATAGTTCATTGGAAACTATATCTGTTTCTCATTTCAGAAGCTGAGCAGTATATATTAGGTTATGTTTGAAGTGAGTCTTTGCATTATCTTGCCCTTCCTTTCTGATTACTCGTGCGAGCTGATAAATATTTCAAATCTGGTTGTGATTTGTCTTTAGATCTCAACTGGTTACCATTCTGTGTTACTCTTTATAAGGGAAATAAATTCTTCACTTCAGAGTCAACTATATATACATATTTTTTTTACGTTCTACGCTTTTCAATATTATACGCCGTTTGCTGATCTGGAAAAGTGGAAAGCATGCGAAATATCTCTTGCAATTTTCATGTTTGTTTAACAAAACACCAACAGTATTTTTGCTTTGTTAGCCTGAAACTCTGGCTATTCATGGAAAGGAATTATGATGAAATGAGCAAGTTAATAATGATATGTTGCAATGCCATTTTGGAATCTAGATATTCTATGCAACTGTATTCTCAAGAAACAAGTAGAAGCCTCGTGCACATCTGTGAACACCATATTTTTAGTCTTGTGTATTTTCTTATGTTCTCTCTTCCATATACTATCAGTATGTTCAATTGTTCATGGTATCCTTCTTACTGTTTCCATATATGCGCGATAGTTTTCTTTGTTTCTGCTATAGCGTTTATCATTACTCTAGTTAGCTGATAATAGATTACACTCGTGGATTCGTATCTTCTTACTGGTGCACCATCTTGGAATTGCAGGCTTTAATTCTACTCTGCGTCAAGGGAACATAACTCACCATGAGTATATCCAGGTCTGGTTTTTCTTCAATTTGTAATCGTTTTACTGTACCTGCTGATCACTAGGTGTTTCAGTCAGCGGAAACCTTAAGCTTTGTTTGTTTATTGACTATGAAGTTTTCTAAACAAGTATTTTTTTATTAGTTCACTCCTCACATCTATACTCCTATATTGGACAAAACTGTTCTACACAAGTCAGCAAGGATAGACTTAATAACAGAACTGAATCCACTGCATGCCTTGTACAAAACTTTAGATGGAGACTATGTCACTAGATTGCAGTTTCTGCTAAATTAGAGAATATATAACTCTTGGTCGAAGTCATTCGGTGATGCAAGGTAGATTACTTCCATTTGATCATTAGTAGCTAACTTTCCGGTTTGTTAAGGGGAAGTAAGCAACACAAGTGTTCCAGTATTTTGAATTTTTGATGGATGCCATTTTTTCTTCGTCTTAATATTCTAAATATGTTTGGCCTTGAGTGATTCCACTTTTGAGCTGCCAGCTTTAAACCTTGGTTACTTTGTGTTACTCAGAGAGCAATATAGTTGGCCTCTACCACTTAATTATATTTACCAGCAATTTTATAGTTAAATGAATGAAATGCTTAAACGAGCATACTGATGCCCTCAGTGTGATTCTCTCTTCCCACACAGTGATCTCCGCTCTTAGCCGACTGTAGCATATATTATGGGCTGCACTACTGCCTTGTGAACATTGTGTGGATGTTTGACATATTCTGTAGGTTGGTAAAGGAAGAGATGTTGGGCTTAATCAGATCGCACTATTTGAAGGAAAAGTTGCGGGAGGAAACGGCGAACAAGTTCTTAGCAGAGATATATACAGACTTGGGCAGCTTTTTGACTTTTTCAGGATGTTATCCTTCTATGTGACTACTGTTGGGTTTTACTTCTGTACGATGGTAATTCTATATCTGATGCAATATGTTATGTTTTTTCTGGCAGCGGTGTTTTCTACTATCCTGTTCATAAATAGATAATGTCCTAGAATGCGTGCACTCAAACATCTCTAACCTTGACTCATAAATTTGAAAAAAAGTAGTTTGGCCATGTGAAAAAAAGTGTTGTCATAATATTGCAGTTCTATCAAGTCTTGTTAGCATATTCGTATGAAAACTGATGGTCAAAGTTGCCTATTGGTGACTGTCAAGGCCCAAAAGGTCATCTATTTATGAACAGAGTATATTGTTTTGTATGGATCTTCAGCTATTGCTATGGCAGTTGCTATTTTTCTGTTAACCATTTTGTGTTCTCCGTTTCCAAATGCTCACTATCTATTGGGTTTTATCTCCATAAGAGTGGCCGAGTTTTGACGTTGCTCGCCAAGCCTATCACAACCCTCCTTTACCCAGGCTTGGGACCGGCTA
>CBMN010035805.1:0-11852 GCA_000582825.1 Hordeum pubiflorum
AACAATCTCGCCAAAATTAAGCCTCGATAGGTCAAGTTGGCCGGCATGAAGAAAATTGAACAACTCCATTAGATCAGTCTTGATGACATCTCAGAAGTTCTGATAGAACTATGCGGGGAATCCATCAAGTCCTGGAGCTTTGTTATGTTCCATTTGAAACACTGCAGCTCCCACCTGCTATTTAGAGAGATGTGCCATTAGGATATCATTCTCCTTTGCCATAGCTTGTGGAATATCATGTGTCTAGGTCTCATCGAGACTGAAGTTCCCTCCATCTGGAGCCCTAAACAGAGACTTGTAGTATTTGGTTATATAACACTTGAGCTTTTCCTGACCTTTGATCTGTCCCTCATCCTATTGGAGGCTAAAAATACACTTGCTCTGGTGCCGCCCATTGGCGACCAACTGGAAATAACATATCGCGAAAGACGCATGTTACACAAAGCATATCGCCAAATACGTATGTGAGAGGAGTTTCTAATGATATACTTTTTATGTCATACATCTCGTACATGTTTAATCTTATCAATGGTCAAAGGAAACCTCGGAAAATGTATTAGCCCCTATACATTCCAATGGAGGGAGTATGTGTTTTGGCAAAACATGTGGCATCGGCTATTGTTTTACCATGTAATTAGGTATACTTCATTGGCTTACTTGAAAATTTAATTCTAGTTTCAATATGGTAGGTAATATGTAATTTGGGTACTTCATTGTCATACATCTCATTTGTAATTTGGTTACTCCATTGTCATACATCTCATTTGTAATCATATTTAATAAATGTAGATAATATGGACAAGTTCCTTCTCAAAAGAAAGGCACCATCACAAGATGCTCTAGAAAGCATGAGTTGGGAGGATGAGATTCAATATGATCCAAAAATGAGAAGGAAGGTAATTTATTATGTCCTACTTGAAAATTTAATTCTAGTTCTATATGGTAGGTAATTGAACCTTGGTGTCTGATGATGTGTTTTGGAATTTGAGAATGCAAGACATCTTTTACAAGTAATTTTGCCGTTTGTTAATCATTCTATTAAGCAGTTTGGCTATCATATTTTATTTTTATAAAACGACTTCTATTATGTTTGGCAATCTGTTGTTATAAGTTATAAAACACTCATTTATTTAATCATCATTGCCTGAAAAATTTACGCCATGATTAAGTGGTGCATCAGGATGAGATTAGCTCCAGCTTCGCCCATGGCCGAAACTGCCCACACGCCATAGAAAACATGGCAAAACCATGTGGGCACCACTGACTCGGCCCGAAACATATTAGTTTACAGAGGAATGTTAAATATACACTGACGTGTAATTCCTTTTTTTTTACAAAGGAAACATATTAGTCTCCAAAAAATTTCTCCCGCGGAGGAGGCTGGGTTTGGAGAGCGAGCTCCATATCGACACATCCAACTTCCAAATATGCAGGCTCGAGTAGCAAATAAGGAGCGCCCTTCAAAAAGTTTTTGGATGAATTGCGACCATATAGTGAATCTGTGAGTGGTTTTCTTGTCTAGGGGAAAACACTATATTGGTGGTCATTATGGCGACTCTGCTAGAGTTAGTGTAACAAACGGGTATATATATAGAGAGAGCATAAAAAGCTATTGCACCGACGTCATATCTTTACCTACTAAGAAAGGAAGGAGTGTTTCTGCCCGTACGTTATCAAAATTGTCATAAAGTTGTAAAATATTACCCACCAATGCCACCGATAAGTAATAAAAAATGTTTCATACAGAATTTTTTTGGACTGGGCCGGCCCATGCAGTAGGAACCTCCTATACTGCGGTCCTAGGAGAAGACACAACACACCTGTTTGGGCCGGCTCATGTATGAGCGACCTGTTTTTTAAAATTGTTTTTTTTTCGTTTTTCTTGTCCGCCATTGTTTTTTATACTTTAAATAATTTGAAAATTCAAATAAATTAAAAAATGATGATTGTGAAATAGAATGTTAATAATTAATAAACATTTCTGTATTCAGATTTTTTTTGCGATTTTAGAAAAAATGTTCCCATCTTTAAGAAATTTCCACAAATTTTTTTTTGGGAAATCAATAAACTTTAATGATTTTTTTAAAAGCTTAAGTATTAATTTTTTTAATGAATTGAACAAAAATTCGTCAATCAAAAAAATGTTCATGAATTGAAATTTTTCCTAAAAATTCAGAAACTGTTTGTAAATTAAAAATATAGTTTAGTGATTCATAAAATGTTCACTGATTGAAAAAATCATGTATTGAAAAAGTCTCATCAATTTTGAAAATTATTCCACCAATTTTTTGAAAAAAATGTTCTTTGACTCTAGACAGGTTCACCGATTCAAGAAACATGTTTTAAAAAATTTCACATTTTTTAAAATATATTTGAAAATTTTCTAAAATGTTCATGAATTCAAAAAATGTTCCTGATTTTAGAAAATATTGGCGTATTTTAAAAAATGACACGATTTCCAATGTTCATGATTTTCAATTTTTTTTCACGATTTCACGAAAATGAAAGTGATAGTGTATCTTGGTGATGCAGCAAAATATGGTCATGGCCATTAAATATGATGTTTTTTTCTTCCATTGCAACGCATGGGCCATTTTGCTAGTGAAACTAAAATAAACTGGTCACAAGAACAACAGGAAAAAAAAATGAAAGTATCCACGGTCAAAAAGCATCATACCGATTCATAAAATTATTTACTAGGCAGAGCAGGCCGCCTGGGCCGGCGGCCCAGTTTGATTCGTACTAATATCCTCCTCCAAGTGGCATCCACGATGATCTGGACTCTAGGATTCATCGTCTGTAGACATTTGAATTTTTTTTTTTTTTTTTGCAGAACTCCCTTGGCGGCTCCCGTCTAGGGTTACAACTCCTCCGGTGGCGACACCGTGAGTCCCTATCCGATTGCAGTCAAACTCTCCTCTCCCCGGCAAGGTTCTCGGGCTGATTAAGGGCATAACTTTGCTATCTACCCGACCTTGGTTCTTGCTGTGCAACCTAGGGGTTCCTGGAGTTTCTGCTGCAGGCGTGTTCTAGGGTTTGGCCATGACGGGATCAGGTTCCTAGTCATCAGCTAAAAGCGTAATGTCGATTGGACAACCAATTGGGGTGGATGAGATGATCAGGAGACTGAATCTCCAAGAAGAGGAGGAGGACGACCTCAACTTTGATAAGGTATTCAAGGCGGAATTCATGGCCCTGGATACTGTCCACACGAATAAGCCATTCAACCGAGGCTCTTTCAGAAGACAGATGAATCTCCGCTGTATTGATCTGTCGCCAGTTACACATACAAATACAAGTGAAGCCCCTACATGCAAGGACGCATGATCAGGTGACGATGATAACTAGCGATCGCCCTCAAGACTAGGGATCGGGGCAGATTATCTACGACCGACCAAATTCGTAAGCGGAACGGGCCGGGGTCTGACCGTTGTTGCCTTTGTTTGGCTCTTGAGGGTTCTGATCATATATTCTTTCACGGTGTCCTTGCTAAGTTGGCCCGGAGCTGTACTTGTTTTTGGTTGGGCGTTTCCTAGAACCCAAACTCTTTTGTTGAGCTTAGGTCGGTGTTGTCTAGTTTGCGGGGCAGAGCAAGCGGTTGTTTTGGGTTGGCTTTTCCGCACTTTGTTGGTCTTTATGGACCACGAGAAACAAATTTACGATCAAGCATATTTTTCCTTATAAACCAGCTGACTATTTGTTCAAAATGTCTATCTTTTTGTAACAGTGAAAATTATTGACTAAGGAGGACGACCGGACGCTACTGATGCGCTTATCTCCAAGGTGGTCCGGGCTTTTGCCTTCGCGCTTTCTCAGCAAGGTGCTGGTGGCAGGGCCTAATCTTTCCCCATGTGGCATCTCGTTCGCGTTAGCTGTAGGTTGTTGAGATGCGCCTCCTTTTCTCGTTGGTGGCCTGTGTGCGTGAAACTGTTGTGGCGGCTGTGTCTTTTGGGCTGTTCTTGTTCGTTAATTTCTCCTGATGACTGGTACTTTGATTCGTCCTTAACTCTGTTTAGTGGCTTTATTTATAAAGTCGGGTCTACGCCTTTTTAAAAAAATGAACGACGGCTTTGGCACAAATATCATATCAGCTCTATATGATCATACAAATCAATATGACAATGAATGCGCAAGTCATATGAATTGAAATAATGCAAGTTGCGTGATAATATATCTCAAAATGGCTATGAAAACGTCATGATAGGTCGATACGGTGGTTGTTTTGAGAAAAAATATAATGAGGTTTATGTGTGAGAGAGCGTATCATCTCACGAGGCTTGATGCACATGCGAAATTTGCATCATGTCTCGAGGTGAGAGTGAGCAATGCACGGTACCGAAGAGCCCAACAATATTTGGATAGGTGAAAATGCTTTCAGACCAAAACTTCACATTAAACATAAAGTACTCGAATACTTATTGCGAAAATTTAGTAATACTAACGTGATAATATTTCTACCCTCTCCGAAAAGGAAAAAAACATGATATTTCATTTCACTCGACCTCTCATTAGTGGACAAAATCAATTCCGCACGCACCCTTTTATCCCAGTCCTTTTGTATTAACTGTTCTTTTTTATGTTCCTTATTATTTCAACTGTAATGGATTACTTGTCACCCAAACTCCTCAGTATCCTCTTTTAAAATTCTATAAATTGAGAAGCCCGAAATTACAAAGGAACACGTGCTTCAAATTCAAAAGACCTCATGCATTACAAAGATGTAACAACATTAGTCCGACCTACGAACTTGATAATATGGTCATATTCTCTCTCTTCTTGCACAAATAAAATTTGAAATATCCATAGTCCCAACAAAGGTTTAAATTATGTACCCAAATCAGGAGTTCGTTATGATACATCATCCTCCATTCGTCCCGTTACACAATAACTTATTATGCCGCTTCAAGCATAATTTTAGTTAATATTAAAGATACATATGCCTCGGTTCCTTCCCTACACCCTACATGTCAGATGCATCACCTCTTGCTACAACAGCAATCCTCTAAAAGTAACTTGCTTGTCATACACCTTAACCATATAGTAGACCAAGATTAGTTTGTGGTTCTGTGTTGGTTGATATATAGATTCCTTTCACATAAAATAGTCATCATCACTGTCCAGCTCCTCAAAGTGAAAAATCATCTCATCATGTCCACCCAGGTAGCCACCGCGCGAGGGATGCCTAAGCTCATTTGCTTGATCATCGCACCCGAAACAATGACCTTGTTTATGTGTGAAAAAAATATATATTAGCACATGCGATGAATAACGAAAAATCATGGAGATTCCACCCATGATATATAGTTACCATAGTTGTGTTCTTCCAAAGGAGTGCACAGAACAACATCCTCTTCCCGTGTGCAGTCAGGATGCATCTCAGCAAAGAACATAGTATGTTTGCCATCTGAACCTTTGACAAGAAAGTTGGAGTGCACATATAGTGCTCCGCATCCATAGACTTGGTTCCTCTCTTTCTCTTCCACGAATTCTAAATCAGTGGGCTGAAATAGAAATGACACATGTGAGTATAACAGATCTGGTCAGCAGTAAATTGCATGATTTGCAAGTTTGCATCCCGCAAAAGACTTAATTAAGGTGTGATGTTCTAGCCAACCGTAGTTCCAAAATAACTTGAGCACACCTTAATACGGATGGTTAAGAAAAAACCGCAAGGAAACATAAAAATTATGTTTATGATTTATTTTAGCATACCTGCATGCTGTTCTGCTTGGCATATGTGTTGAGCACTATGACTAAGCCCTTACGCTTATGCTCCTGTCTCCGTTTCATCCGCTCCTCAGGGGACGGCGACTTGGGCCTGAGGCTGAGCTGGCGCTCGGCGGCAGCAAGCCAAACATCACTGAACTCCTGGCGAGTATTTGATGATGCGCTAGAAATGAAACCATCCCCTGTGTGCAGTCTGGCAAAGCCGTCACTGCATGCATGGAGATAGAGAAATTAAGATGTAAACACAATGCAGATGAGATTGCTTGAGCAAATTATAGGGTAAGAAGATTAAGAGTGTTCTCTCAATAAGCTCTTACCTTACTAGACTTTACCAAACTGGCTGTTAGTATATACTGTATAATGTAATGTGCAATGGCTAAAATATGTAGTGTAAGTTTTACCCCTCATCCCCTGTCCGAAAATGTAAGGCTTATTTAGTTGGAAAACGTTACTGTGCTGACGTTGGCCGAGGGAGCATGGCAAATATCAAACTTTTTCATGGCAATTTATGTTGTCGGATGGCAAATTCCTTTAGCAAGCACGGTAAATCCTAAAAGAAATTGCACATCAAAGAGCATATATGATGAACAAACAGTCAAATAGTGTGTGTGCATACGTACATTGAAATTTCTCCATAAATACAAGAGGTTGCGTTGGCCAACGACATGGCCACCGATGGATCGACCGCTCCTGCATCAGATCATCAGATATATAATTAACAGGAGGAATGAGCGAGACCCCTGAACAAGATGTGCTACGCCTACGCCACGCCACACATGGAGACACAGTACATCACAAGGACGGCGTTACCTGTACTCTAACTGGAGCGAGATAGGGGGAGGCTGGTGGTGAAGGAAGGAGATCGCCAGTGATGAGATCAAACCGCCTCCGCCGCCGAGAGATTTGTTCTTTTGCTCTCTTTTTTTGTGAGAAAATTTGGTCTCGTCTAAAGAACGAAGAAAACTTGTAGCCGGAGAGTAGCATAAGGAGAGCCCATCGACCGAGTTCAGTTCAGTTTCCGAAAAGGCCTGGGCCCTGGGGTCTTCCTCTTCCTTTACATACGTACGAGTGTACGACAAGAAAAAAGAAGAAGCGAAAGTGCAAATCCATATAGATTGCGGCGGCCAAGGCGGATTGATCTCATCGCCGGCGATCTCCTCCTTCCTTCACCACTGGCCCTCTCGCCGGCGATCTCACTCCAGTTACAGAACAGGTAACGCCGTCCTTGTGATTTACTGTGTGGCGTGGCGTAGGCGCGTAGCACATCTTGTTCAGGGGTCTCGCAAGTTCCTGCTGTTGATTTTATATCTGATCTAATGCAGGAGCGGTCGATCTATCGGTGGCCATGTCGCCGATATATGGAGAATTTACCATGTACGTACGCACACACTTGTCATGTATGCTACCTCTTTGATGTGCATGTTTTGATCTGGTATTAGGAGAATTGATAATATGAGGATATGCATTCAAGAGATTGATTGATGGAGGGGTTACCACATTAATATGTAGAAAAATATGGCATAAAGTGGATGCCAGCATAGATTCATGTTCCTCATAGAATAATTGTTAAACACTCTTAATCTTCATGGCCTCTAATTAGCTCAGGCAACCTGGTCTACACCTCATGTGTCATTAGAACTATTGAGTTCACATCCTAATTTGTATTTGTCCATCCATGCAGTAACGACTTTGCCGGACTGCAGGCATTGGATGATTCCACTTCAAAGGAGTTTCAGGAGTTCCAGGATTTTTGGCTTGATTGCGCCAAGCGCCAAATGAGCCTCAGGCCCACGTCGCCGTCCCATGATGAGCTAATGAAGCGCAAACAAGAGCGTTATCGCAAGACTTTGGTTATAGCGCTCAACACATATGCCAAGCGAAACAATATGCAGGCATGTCCAAAATATCATAATCAAAACATTTATGTTTCCTTGCATTTCGCTTTGCCACCGTATATGTTAGTGAGTGCTTGACTTATTCTAGAATGAGACTCTTGTTACACGTGTTGTTTGTATTTCAGATTACTGATTTTGAGTTAGTGGAAGAGAAAGAAAGGAATCTAGTTTCTGGAATGCTTGGAGGATACGTGCATTCCAACTTTGTGGTGAAAGGTGTAGATGGCAGACCAACTTTGTTCTTTGCTGAGATGGAGCATGATTGCTTCCAGGAAGAGCAAGATGTTCTCTGCACTCCCTTGGAAGACAAGGACTCTGGTAACTACTTTGCTTTAGCTCTGGTTTTCTCGACTTTCTGTTAGCATCTCCTAACATATACTACATATTTTTTTTCTCACATGAAGGTTGTTGTTTCGGGTGCAATAAGCGAGCAAAGAAGCTCAGGCATCCCACATGTGGTGGCTACTTGGGTGGACTTGAGGATGTGCTGTTTCCTGATGTGGAGGAGGATAGTGATGATGAGTGCTTTATTGATGAATCTATATATGTTTCCAACAAGACAAAGCTGCAAACTCGGTCTATTCTCTATCCTGAGTGTGTAAGAAGACGGAGTGCTTTGGTAACAGCAGGCTGTGACAAGTAGGGGCCGAAGCATATGTATCTTTGTTATCGATGTTATTAATAACTAGATGCCTAAAACAATGTAATGTTAACTAGAAGCATGCTTGTGACAATTTCGTTTTGATGGTTTGTTGCAATAAGTTAGAATGAAGGATGATGTACCGTTATAAATTGTTGATTTACTTTTTCATTTTTGAGAGCGTGCCATATTTTTGTAGCAAGAAGAGTATTTGTTTACAAGGGACGCCAGGACAATCACAGGCTGATTGTTAGGACCAACACCACGCCAAAAAATGGTGGTAATGATCGTTTCTCTCCCATGGGCCTCGGGCTGGCACAGCTTGTCACTACACAGTTTTATCATCGCATCTGACTCCAAGCAAGTGATTAATGATATTCATAAAGGTAGGTGTGGAGATTAATCAAAGATCTTTTTTTTAAATTATAGTTTTAGTTTTGAAGGCAGAGCTGCTAATAGCGACGCCGATAGGTTAGCCAAGTTTCGCATTCTTTAGATCAAGGACGACACATCTGGTTTGTCCAACCTCATGATCCTTTCTGTATTCCACACCACGTGGACTATGATCAATAAAGCTTGGTAAAACCCCTAAAAAAACAAGAAGATCCCCCATGTGAAATTCTATCAAGAAGATCCCCCGTGTATATCTTTCTTCCATTATCGGCTATGCCAACTAGTGGGAAGCTCCTAAGTGGCGCCTTAAGCGCCATTGGGAGCAACCGGTGCCTACGCGGTGCGGCTTGTGTGGCCGGCAGCATCGGTGGGTGAAGATGGGCCACGACTGCGTGGGCGGCATGAAGGCGGCGGCGCTTCGGCAGCTCCTCGCTGGCCTGCCAGAGCTCCATGGGAAGCCTTATCTCTGACTCGATCTGGTCCGGTTCGTGATGGCTCTGGTCCATGGCGACTGCGGTCGTCGTTTCCCGGTGCTGGCTGGATGGATCTGGCGGCTGGGCATGGCTAGGGGAAACTCCAGGCCGGCGTGGCGGCCTCACCAAAGTCGATGCCCCACGGCGTCGATTCCCTTCCTGAAGGATTTGGTGTGGATCATGTCCCTCTTACCTCCTGCATGAGCGCATGGGAAAGCCTCTGGTCTTCTACTTTGGGCGACGAAGCACCTGGGTGTCGTATTTCTTCATGAAGGCGTCGGTCGGAGACTGCCCATGCCCATGGTGGTGGAGTTGCTGGTAGTTCAGAGTCGGCGTGAGACAACATGTAGGTGGTGCGGCGTGGCATCTACCGTATCGACAACGGCGGGTCTCGCCGGCATGGTGCAACAATGCCTTGGTGACAGCTGCGTTTAGATGGACGCGTGCAGGGCGGTGGTGTTGTCCTGTGTCGTGATGACGTCAACGACAGATGTGACTTTGACTGACAAGATCTATGCAGTGATTTCTCCTGAAGATTATAGGACGCCTAGAACCGCTGGTCTTATGGCCATTTGTGTTATGCGGACAGGACACATCTATATACTTGTAGGTGTAGCGATTTTGTTCGTCTAGAAGATGGCTTTGGATTGATCCTTATATTTATTTTGTCAGACTCTGATGAATAATTAATAAAGATGGTTGTGTGCATCATGCTAATGCAGAGGCCGGTGTAATCCTCATTTTTGAAAAAATAGTTATCTCATTGGTTTGGTGAGTGACTGAATTCAGCACAATCTGCTACAGCACCCTAAGTGCTTGTTTGGATAGGGAGGATTAGCGATGCGTATATAGAAAACAAGTTTTTAGCTGGATTTTAGCCGAATCGGTTTTACTTGCGTTTTTACAAATAATCAGTCTATAGAAAGTCACGTTTGGGTTGGAAAAGTGTAAAAATTGGTACGTACTCTTCCCTGTTTGGATAAGCCCGTTCCTATTCCGTCGGTGGCTGGATCTCTCTCATTGAGTTGTTGAGAAAGGAGCGGGCGGAAAAAACTGTTACGATCATGCATATGGCAATCACGTTTGTGGAAAAACGGATAATACTTGTTTTTCTATATACCTGAAATTCTGGGTTGTACAGTTCCAGTTTCCTATATACATGTATTTGTTTTTTTTTTAAGGTCACCGGGGGAGGGCGAAGCCCTCCACCTGAATTGTATTCAAGTTGTCTATAAGGCCTTACAGCCTCACAAGATAGGTTCAAGTGAACCAGAAGTACAGGGAGACACAAGGGAGAAGAGATAAACAAAAAAACGCACGCCAATAACACACATAACAGGGAGAACACCGAAGGAGAACACAACGAAAAGAGCACCATAGGAGGAAACTAGCAGCATTTGCTAGCCGGACCAAGCCACGACACTGCACCGTCGACGCAATCGAAAGGCTCCACGCATCCAAGACTGCACAACGCCGCGACACAGGACCTACGTCGCGAGGCACATTCGAAGGCCACGCAAGGCCAAGACGACGCCACGGCGCCTGTGCGCCACCGGCTTAGTCGACACTGCATCGTCGACGCAATCGAAAGGCCCACGCATCCAAGACTGCACAAACACCACCTGTGTCGGGGGCACATTCGAACGGTCATGCTAGACCGAGACAACGCCACAACACCTGTGTGCAATGGCGTAGCTGCAGGGCACCACCAAGTAGAGACGCACCATGAGCACTCGAGCACGACCCACACCACCGTCGACCCCAGACCGGCCGCACCCCCACTCCCACCGACCACCCAACTCAAACCAGCCAACCACCACCCCAGACCTTGGGCGAGCAGTATGGACCAGCATCTCCGAAGACAGACGCCACCACAGTGGTAAAACAACGTCAAAGACGCCGCCGCCGTCCGATCCAGAAACTGGATCTAAGGCTTTCGCCTAGAGAAAAAACAGAGTAGGTGTGGTACCAATGCATCACACAATGGCACCTCCAAGGAGGGATCTGACGTCAAAAACGCCGCTGCCGCCGGTGCCGACCAAAGTCAACACAGGGCTTTCACCCGTAGCATCACCCGCGCCACCCTGTTGCTGAGCCATGACACTGCCGAGACCGGAGACCCGGGCTGCAGATCGGCCGCGCACCGCGAGGCACTTCACACGCCAGAGCCAGATCCGGCGAGCCCGGCTGGAGCACCCGGACCGAACCCATGCAACCCGCCGTTCCCGCAGCACCAGAGCCGCCAATAAGATCAGAACGGCGAGCCACAGCACCACGGCTGCCACCCGCGATAGCTGCCACCGCACCCAGCCAAGCAGCCTCCCCACGGTCACGGACAGGCCAGATCCGACCATATCCTGCCACACCCGGCGAGCCGCCAAAGCCGGCCAGATCTGGCGAGCCGCCACCACCACCGACGAGCACCCGGCCGGGGACGAGCCCGCACAGGGAGGATAAGGAGGCTGCCGCCCCGCCAAGGCGCGCGCACGATTCGCCGCGGGCGCGCGTGCCGCCTCCGCGCCGCGCCCGGCCTCGCGCCATCTCGCACCCGGCCGCCCCTGGCTCGCGCCCTCCGGCCTTCTGCGCGCACCTGGCCGGATCTGACAAAGCCGCCGCCGCAACCAGCTGCCCCGCCGCCCCCAACGCGTCAGGCCGCCCCACCACCAACTCCACGCAGCCGCCGCCGCTCAGCCGCACCGCTGCGCCGCAGCACAGCCGCCCGGG
>CBMN010035807.1:58-15939 GCA_000582825.1 Hordeum pubiflorum
AGACCGGCACTAATGCTTCGAGAATTAGGTCCTTTTTCTACTAGTGACGGTCCGGGCTCAGATCCAGCCACTACGTGCACGCCACCTCCTCGATGCGTTATGTTCCCAACTCGTTGGTGCCATGGCTGCTGTTCGATCCGGCCTACCCGATGCTCCTCTTCCACAAACACGGGAGGGGAAGCGCTGCACCGCTTCAGTTGTACATGGTAGAGCTCACATCATTGGAGACCTTGAGGTCACCGCCACCGGTGAGGCATCTGGCGAAGACGAGTGTGTATTGGCCGGCAAGCCACACGGAAGATGCGGGTGACGGGGAGGAGCGGGTGATCGACCTAGACGCATGCGGGGTTGGGGGTTGGGTTGAGGCGAGCTTGACGAGGTCGGCTGGAGCTGGCGAAGGATATGGACGCAGGCGAAGGCGCGCGTCATTAGGCGGTACATTTTATCAAAAACAATTGAGATACACAATAGATGCAAATGCTCACAAATGCTACCCCATGAGCACCTTCCTAAGAAGGAGCCAACATATATTGAAATCCACAAAGTCGTCGTTAACAGGCATGACATATCACTGAAAGAATAGCGCTGCAGAGTCTAAAATAAATTCAGGAAATATGCAAGCACACGTTTAAAGTGTATGACTTGAATGTGAATGGATTTGTTCCACCACAAGTAACCTAATCATCTAAGTTAGCTTAGTTTGTGGTACTTTTTTTCATCATCAAGCTTCATTATGATTTATTTTTAAAATCAAATCTACATAGTTTGTCGCATTTTATTTTTTTCTGGACAAAATATATGCCATTTACCCGAAACTTACCTGGCAAGCTAAATATGTGCAACTCTTTTTCGACTTGCTGCAAGGCTAAATCGTTAATCTCTGACAAGATTGTATACCGATGGATGTACATTAAGATTCTTTTTTCATTTTCTTGAATGGCCATAAAAATCCTTAGTCTTTAACCTCTAACCGTTGGGTGGGCATCCAAGGGCACACATCCATCAGATGGAAAATAAGAAAAGTTAGATCATGTTTTCTTTGAGGGAAAGCCACCACGGCAAGCTTTATTGATGATCATCAAGCACGACCGAGATTACAAACGACAGAGCCAGGGGGGTTTAGAAACCCAATTACACGAGTTCTTATTAGAAAAACAATATCCTATCCTATCCTACGAGCTGTCTCAATCGCCTCCCCGCAAGTTGGATCCCGTCTTATTTCCATCGGGGGGCTACTTTGTTTTAAATTTCTATCATTTCCCGCACTAGCTGCATGATGTCATCGGATTGGATCAAAAGAGTTTTTGCCGTCCTAGCTCGTATGCAAATGGATGACGTGTATACCATTAGTTCCATTACTATCTATGCGTGGTCCAACACTCAACGGTAAGTAGTTAGGCACGTAGCCTGAGTTCTGTGTACATGATTTCGGCAAAAATGAAAAGAGCTTTGTGTGTACATGATTTTGCCAAAAATAAAAAGAGCTTTGTGTGTACATGATATACACGTGCGAGCTTTCTCTTTATCGCCGTAACTAACTGCGGTGCGACATTTGAGGCTTAGGCGCCACCACGTACATGACGTATATACAGGCCTTCATCTTTTTTACTATCAATCATAAAGCTTTGATTGCCCACCAAGTATGCCAAAAAAAAAGATTGCCCACCAAGTATGCCACGTGGGTGCTTCAGTTTCCTCATGAGTGGTGCATGCAACGACGTAAAGGAAGTGGGGTGAGCAATCATTCATGCATAAAAGAGCTTTGGTCCAGTAGAACAAGGACGTCGCTGGTGCAATGTATTAACATACACCAAGTATTTGAAGGTCACACGCTTGGATTGACACCTTTCAATCCTTGCTTTTGTTGGAGCTTAATGAGTGCGTGGTTGTCAGGATCTTGATTGTGCCATATGATACATGTTATACTAATAGATTAGCACCAACTTGTCACAATCTCAACTCTATCATCAATATTTTTACAATTAATTTACATGTTAGATCGACTAACTGGTTCTAAGATATCACCCAGGGTGCAGAATAAGTCACCTTTACTTGTCATAATAATCTCAACTCCAAAGTATTTTTTACATTTTTACTTCACAAATGTTTCCTATCACAAGTAATATTTACCCTCACGTGAGTTTTATATGTTATATGTAGTATCCGTCAAAACCGAAAGTATTTACATGTATTATGTAGTATATAAGAATACTTTTTTTTGCATGTTGTATATAAGAATACTTGAGTAGTATATATCCTACTTTGTAGGTAGTATATACTATGTTGTCAGTATATTATTTTATACGTAAAAATATGAAGGTATTTTAAAAATATACAAAAAACTACGAACTCATGTGTAATATTTTTGTATAGATTGCTTTAAAATATCTTAGATATAATATATAAACATATTTAGAATGATAAAGTAGTATATATAGTAGCACATTATAGTATCTGAGACTTGTTGGATAACTACCCCAGGTGGTAGGATATATTATATATTGACTATTCGTCACCATGGGTGAGGAATAGTTATTCTTCACCCCCTCTATTTTAACATCTATGTGCCCTAATTTTACGCTCTGTAAATTTTCTTATTTCATAAGTAAAAAAAGAACGTAATAAAATAAAAAATGGCCGTAAAAATATATTTTATGTGACGTAAAATTACAAACGTAAAATTATATTGTAAAATATACATAAAATGTAATTTTTCTGGTCTTATGACCTATATTTTTTGTTTTCTAGTGCCAAATTTTACATAGTGAATCCATACAAATGTAACTATTTGTATTCCAAATGTAATTTATTTATGAAATGATCGTAAGATTACCTCGGATGAAGAATAACTTATTCTACATCCTGGGTGATGAATGATCATTCTATATATATAATTCGTAGGGGCACACAGGTGCGGGGGCACGCACCTGCCAAGCC
Source organism: Hordeum pubiflorum (assembly GCA_000582825.1). Classification (NCBI taxonomy): domain Eukaryota; kingdom Viridiplantae; phylum Streptophyta; class Magnoliopsida; order Poales; family Poaceae; genus Hordeum; species Hordeum pubiflorum. Next base: position 2,996 of record CBMN010035807.1, read on the forward strand.
AGCCCGGCGGACCGATTACCTCGCAATTCATGAAGTAGTTGGATCCCGCATGAGGGCATAGGAAGTTTTAACTTTTAGTCGTGTAAGCTTTCGATTTGCATCTGAAATTTTTAATTTTCTAGGTCGGGGGTTCTAGTTTCAGACTTGAAACTTTATGCAGTTTTTTTGGCGGTCGCAGGTACTAAAGTCATGATTTTATCTATCGCTTGTACTAAGTTTGAAGAGTTGGAACTTAACAAGTTCGCCAAAAAGGATTCAAAATGGATCTTATTTGAAAGCCCTCATCAAGAAAAAACAAATATGAAAAAGAATTTAATTTGAACTTTTTATTCAAAAAATATGAAAGTTTGAAAATCAAAGGTAAAAAAACCATGCACGAGGGACTCGATGTCCCCCCAAATGCATGCCCCAAATCCTCTCCCACTAATCACCGAGGGTACAGAATATGTCATTCTAGGATCGTTTCGTTATAGAATTATGTTTGGTATACAAATAGCTATGTCCATATTGATTTATGATGTTGTGATGTTAAAATAGAAGGGGTGAAAAATAATACTCGTCATGCTGTGTGGCGAATAGTGCGACCCTATATGGTCCAAAGCCCTAAAATACACATCAATCATATATTTTGATATACTACCATGGAAAATCGGTAAAAGTAATATGGAATCAAGTCTTTAACAAACTTGGTGGAAGACTTCGCCAGTCCAAGTGCAAAGTCTGACCAAGCATAGAACATGGCAATAAAATACATCAAATTTATTTTCCTTATAGCGTCTCTAACCAAAGGCTAATTTGGCCCCATATTTGTCCGCGAACACATTTGGAACAGTCTTCGAGTGTGCCTGCGTTGAACCCTCGTATGTCGATGCACGCACCCGTGTCCCTCGTATTGTTTGGTCACATGCATGTATATAATAAGCGAGGATAGAGAGAGAAGGAGAGTGTGTATGGGTGTGAGAGAGAAGAAAGACTAAAAAAAGAGACAAAGTAGTCTAGGATGGGCTGCTTCCGACGTGGCGGACCGCCTTGGCATACCAGACATCCTCATTCTGTCCCCACATATGACTAGGTTTGAGGGTTCAAGGACAGCCCGGACATATGCTAATAATTTGGTTTGGTTGGATAGTGTTTTTCCTCTGTCATGTAAAGGCACTGTCTGGGTTGTCCACTCGGACAGATAGGGATGTGGTGGGTGTCTGATTGGAGATGCTCTTAAGAAGATATCAACCCTTCTTAAACAGAATTGTAAGAGCATCTACATAAAGTCTAAGAGTCTTTTTTTAATAGAGTTCTCGAAATTTTTGGGAGCAGCATGTCGTGTAACAGATTACTTAAACTTGGATTCAGCGAATTAAATACCTGGCAGGACACTACAGTGGACGTCATGTTTTGTTTGGTTCACTTGATGCATCACCAATAACCTGCTCCTCCACCGCTGCTGGAAAGAAGAATCCATGACTACTATGAGTTCGACATGTTGTCGGCAAGAGTGGGCTCAGTCATGTGCAATGTGTGGGAGTGGGCTTGGCCCTTGTTGTATCGGTTTTTTGCTCAGTTTTTCACTAATTAACTGGTCAATTATTTTCTTCTTAATTAGTACATGATGCAAAGCTTTTGCCTCTGGTTAAAAAAAATTAACCTTCTCCTCCGCACCACTCACTTATGTACCGCCCTCCATCTACCAGTATTTACCCTTTTGCCGCAATATATTTTGTTCCGAATGTAGTTAAATATAAAGATCGAGAGGACCAGTAGGACACTATAGATGCACTGACCTTTTTGAGCTCACTCACGAATACAGGAATAAAGTTTTTTCTCTGAGAATGGAGTAAAGTTTGTTTATGCCACACTAGCAGCCTCGGCAGCACCGGAGACCAAGGCCCAAGATAGTGTAGCCACCGATCAGGCCCACTTGCCTGCTTTGAGCACGTCTTAGCTGTGAATAGCTACGCGCACAAATTATATCTCGTCGTAGTGAGGAAGCGTACATCTCGCCAAAGAACTAAAGGAGTGCACCAGCCTCACAAGGGTCACTTGCGGTGGGTTGGAAGCGCATCACTTGGCGCGCTCTCAGCTGTCGTCATGTGTCGTGCTCTGGGCTTTACCTTTGGATTTTATTTTAGTTTATTTTTCTGCAGGCATTTTTCACTTTTAGACGATTTGTTGTATGTTTATTTTGGTTTTTTGGTTTTCCCCCTGCTTTTTTAGGGTTTGGACCAAAAATAAATTTCGTAAAAAAATTAGACGTGAAAAACGCATTTTTCTTCAGCGAGAGGCATGGATTTATTTTTTGTAAAGGCACGGATTGGCTTCAGCGAGAAGCACGGACGTGCCTCTTGCAAAAGGGGAAAAATATGTTTTATTTTTTTTCCTACCACGAGAGATACGGATTGGCTTTCGGAAGAGGCATGCCCGTGTCTCTCTGAAATGGAAAAACGCGTTTTTTTCCAACCACGAGAGGCAAGAATTTACTTCGCATAGAGGCACAGATTTGCTTCCGCAGGAGACATAGTCGTGCCTCCTGCGAAAGGAAAAAAATGTGTTCTTTTTTCTTCCAGGGAAGGCACGCATTTGCTTCGCGCGAGAAAAAAATGTGTTTCTTTTTTTCCAACCATGAGAGGCACGGATTTACTTCTCGTAGAGTTACGGATTGGCTTCCGCTTCTTTTCCTTCCACGAGAGGCACGGATTTTATTACGCAAAAGGCACGGTTGTGCCCGTGCTTCTCGCAAAAGGGAAAAAAGTGCTCGTGGTTCGGGTTATTCGTGAAAACAAAGTTCTTCGAAACCTACCAACATGAGATCTAATTTTAAAAAACCCGATGCGAGAAATTCAACGGTGAAAACGATTCGAGATTTGGACGCACATTTTGAGTGATAAAAGATTTTTAATAAACAACTCTACGAAAAAAGGGAAAACTCCCAGGTTACGACAAGTGGTATACATGCAGTGACACTTGTCGCAACCAGAGGAGGTGAGAGTGACCTTTGCAATGAATACTCCTTAACTAGTGATTTCGACATCTCGCTAGCTTTTTTTTTTAGAAAATCTGCTAGACTTTATTCATCTGATGAAATGGATACAGGTATTACATTGTGATCATGTGGGTGCCCCAACCAAAAATGGCGTCCCTGATCACCAAAATTATGAGGCTCAAAATTTAAGACTTCTTACTAAAAATGCAAGAAGTAAACAGATTTTCCCAACACCTAATTTAACGTGTCGCCTCAAAGATGTTGTACTAGGCCCGACCATTAGTAGTTTTATTCGTTCATGTGTTTTGTTTTGGCATTTGTCGCTTTCTATGTGTGTTTTTTTTACTTTTGGTTTACAAGGACATTTCTTACCTTTTTTACAGAAACAAAATTAATTAGAAGTAAAAAGTTGTTCACCGCACATTTTTTTTTGTAAGCATTACTTTAAAATTTGTTCACGTCACTAAAAAACGTTCGTGTTAGTAAACAATATTCACAAGTTTACAAAAATATGTTCATTACTTAAATTATGTCAATGAAAATGTAAATCATTGCTCATGTACTTTGTTAAAAAATATTCATACCATTCAACAAACTATCCATGGCATTGAAAAAATATCTATGCATTAAAAAAATAAGTATCATGATATTATTTAAAAATGTCATGAAATGTAATAATTTTGTTCGTCCAATTTTAGAAAAATGGTCATAACAAATAAAATATGTCCATGTCATTCAAAAAATGTTGTAACGTATAAAAAATACTGCATTTTATAAAAAATGTTCATTGTATTTTTCAAAAAAAAAGTGTGCACCATGTCTTCAAAAAATGGTCAATGTTTATTTTGCTAATTTTCAACATGTAACAGGTTAAATGATCAACATATATACATAAAAATTAAATTTGAGTTTAGAAACTTAAACGCAAATTTGACAATGAAAAAATAAAAAAATAAAAAGAAAAAATAAACCAAAACCGTTAAAGAATTCATAGAGAAACCACAAAAAATGGAAAAGCATAAATAATAAAGAAAAATTAATACATACCAATCACAGAACAGAAAAAACCAGAAAATAGGCTTAGAATAGTCCACATGGGCGAGCAAGGACGGAAGCAAAATTTATGTAACCAGAAAATATCTAGCGCGCAAAAGAAGAAACACGTAAAGGAAGAAGGAAATATATGGGCTGGTCCAATTACAACATGGGACGGAAGCCTTTGAGGCTAGATGGTGTTCTCTCTTCCAGTAGGTGAGATATAACACTAAGGCCTAGTGAGGGTCAAGCAAGAAGGAAAATCTACATGATGATTTTTTCAATGCATGGTTAAAAACAATTAATACATGATGAACGTTTTGAAAATGCATGATGACCAATATTAAATGGACCGTCAAAATCTTTTTAACACACGATAAACATTTTTATAAACAAAGTTTCACTCTTGAAAAATATTTACTTGTAATTATAAAAGTATTATTGCTCTTTCTAAAAATATACATCAACTTTTAAATGTCAAGTATTTTTATATATCAAAAATTATATAAAGGGGCGTCATTCCGTTCACGTAAGAGCGAACAATCACTAGAAGAGAAATGAAAGGACCCTAGTGACCAGTTCAATCCATGTGGGAGCCAAACAAGAAAACTTGAAACGAACAGCTTAATGGGCCGTCCCATGGGGAACGAGGTGAGTGCTATGTGTGCTCGTTGAGAGAGAGATATGATATATCTGAAAATGATTTATTTTGTTTTTGCCACTCTAGCTTTTGCCAATTTTGCTTATGTCACTCTAAAATTTGACCTATCACTTCTGTCACTCTTTGCTTTTGATAGCATATCCCATATGTCATTCTGTTAGGTCAATGCACGTTTTGACCAAACGGTGCAGGAACAGATTGCCCTCAATTATTTTGTTTTGCTTTTGCCACTCTCATTTTTTCCAAATATTGCTTTTGCCACTAGAGTAATCTCATGACCAGTAGCATAGTAAAAAGGAAATTTTGGCATGACCTATTTAAAAAAGTAACCATCACACACATAATTACACTCTTTAGATCGCTGCTCCCTTGTCAAGTTCTCCTCAGGTATCTCATATTCGTAGTGAGAATTTTGAGTTAAACCATCCACTATGGGCTTGCACATTTCCTTTGCCGGAGAAGAAGGTGGGATTGGTTGAAGTAAACTGTGAGCAAACTCCTCCTCCTCACCATTCCTGCAGAACTGGACAAGTATATTAATAATCTTGTCTTCCTCATTCTCATCATACATGCTCTTTATCCTTGCACAACACCCTCGTCATTTCCCCAGGAATATTTATTCTACAGGAGACCCACAACCTGATTGTAAGTAATCTGCCTCTCTGCATTGATATCCCAACTCCAAGAAGACACGGTGCATAGTTCACCCTTGTAATTCTTGTAAGAACGTGCCCCTTATGTCACAATCATCTTCAAAGGACGCCAATTTGACCTACATTGACACAAAATTGACATGAGTCAAGGCAACCACATTGAAAAAAATAGATAAGTATGGAAATGGGCAAGCTATGCAACTACACTACTATATTAGCATGATACAAATTAGTTTCAGTCATCACATAAAAAAAGCCCATGCTTTTCATTTTCATTTAGTAACATGAAAACATAAGTAACATGAAGTTGTAGTGTTGTTCTGGTGTAGTACAATTTCAACTAATTAGGCAAAAGAGCATTCGCACAATTATCTCAATTCTAATCACAAATTGCAACAACTTTAGGCATAGAGCGGTCACACAATTAAGCACAAAGGAAGTCACACAATTAAGTTAGCAAGAAAATATCAGGTAGTTAAGGAACTAGCAAGAAGAATTTGCCCATCAGGGAGAGGAACTAGCAGATGTGCGGATGCTGCAGCCATGGCCGAAGATGGGCGTCGGGGAGGCTGGAGAAGAACGTCACAGATGGGAGGCTAGAGAAGGGAGTCGCGGAGGGACGTCGGCTAGGCCAGAGCCCTAGGTGGCGGCGTGCATCGGGGAGGCCGAAACCCTAGCCGTCAGCGGCCATTGGAGGCAGGCGTCGGGGAGACCGGACGGGCATCGGGGAGGCCGGAACCCTGGGTCACGGTGGCGGCCAGTTGCCTGGGTGGCGGCGGCGGCATCAACTGTGGGCGGCGGCGGCAACCCTAGGTGGTGGCGACCATTGGAGGCGGGCGTTGGGGAGGCTGGAAAGGGCGTCAGGGAGGCCGGAGAGGGCGTCAAGTTGTGGTGACCGACGGGACGGCGACGCGGTGGCCGGAGGGCTAGGTGGCGGCGGTCATTGGAGCCAGCTGCTGGGCGACGTGTGTGTGTGGGTCTGTTGGGCGCTGGGGACGGGTGCGGGGTGTGTGTGTTGGGCCTTGGGCGACAGGGACTAGCTTAGGACTGTCTGGGCCACTTCCAAAGTGGCCCCACAGGTCAGCAGGGGCAACTATCGTCTTTTTGTAGACACTGAGAGGACATTGTCTGGTCAATTAGCTGAAAAAACGGTCAACTCATGGAGGAGCAATGAAATGGCATTTGTGATATGTTATAAAAAGTTAAGAGTGGCAGAAGTGATAGATAAAATTCTAGAGTGCCATAAGAAAAATTGGCAAAAAATAGAGTGGCAAAAATAAAATTTTCCCATCTGAAAATATATGTCATTATTTTCTCGTAGTGAAGGACACTATGGAAGGGCGAGTCTTTATCTCGACTTTAGCGCGGCCAGAGGACAGCCGATAGTGGCTCGGCCTACTAGGAGTCTTTTTGCGTTTTCTTCAACTGCCGGTGATTTTCAAAAAACAAAAATATTACATATATTTATATGTCAAAATGCTCTAAGATATGTTCGGTTAATTTAGAAATACTGTTTTCGTGGTTTTCGATGAATGTTCATATATTGTTTTTAAGAAAGTTTATGTGACACTTAAAACAATGGTTTAGAGTGGGCACCCCACTACGTTGATTTCAGTCCGCAACAGGAAGAGGTTGCAACCATAAATAAATTCTTTGTCCAGCTTAAGAAAAAACTTCCGTGTCACCACCCAAGCCCCAAAAGGCATCTTCATTGTCGCCTCCCAAGTTGTCTTGCCTGTTTTTCCTAGCTCTCGAATGTTTTATTTTTTCGAGCAGAATATAATTTTATTCGAAATAATGGGGTTACAATTGAGAGGCAGAAGATTCTCAATACATGACGAACCGAAATGTAGCCATATAGCAGCAGCACTCTCCGTACGACTATAACAACCTAACTTATTTGCGACCCTAATTTGCTTAGGCCATTTCTAACCGATCCCCTAAAAGGCCATAAGGTAGTAAAATTCAGTTTTCCTCTATTACGGCGCACCTAGCCGATCCTCAATCCATCGTAAGGGAGTAAAAATTATACTCCGGCCCCAAACTTCTTCCTAAATTTACCATCAAAACGAGCCGGAGTAAAATTTCTGCTCTCTCTCTTGCCTCCTCGTGCTGCTCCTGCACGCCCCCGCCGTACGCCGCTGCTCTCCTGCCGCTCGCCGCGGCCGCTCCCCCGCGCTGCTGCCCCGCTGCTGCCGATCGCCAATGTTACCGCTCGCCGCTGCTGCTCCTCGCCGCTACTGCTCCGTGCTCGCCGCTGCTACCCCGCCGTTGCTACCGTTCGCCGCTCTTGCTGCCACTCGCCGCTGCTGCTCCTTGCCGTTGCTATTGCCCCGCCGCTGCTGCTCGCCGCTCCTGCAGCTCATCGCTGTTGTTGCCTCGCTGCCGCTGTCGTTGCTCTGCTGCTATTTCCAACGCGGTCACCATCGTCGTGGACACGCATAGCAGGTGTTCATCGAAATGCATAAACCAAAAAGTAAGTTTACGCCGCAAGTACGAATTCAGTGGTATAATTTTTGTGTTCGCGGTAGTCGGTCTCGTTGGTTAAATATATGATCAAACTTAGATCTCAGAAAGCGTAGACGCACTACATTGTAGAACGGAGGGAATAATAAAGTACTGAGAATATATGATGGGTCGCTTTGTGTACGTAGTAATAGCAGAGTTTGTTTGTTCCCCTAAAAAAATGCAGTTCGTTTGCGGTCGATTCGAATTACGTACGTAGTCGGAGTAGCAGGAAGGAACCTTTCAACAGCGTGACGGAATCGGAGATCGGAACATGCATGCACATAGTAGCTTGGACCCCAATCTACCTGCACTCCGTCTCTATCCCCCAGGCCATATATAAATTCCAAACGTGAAAGCTCCCGCAACATCATCCCAATGACGTAACCATGAACAGGCCCATAACCAATCAACCGAGGCAATAGTCGTAGCGGCGGGCATGCAGTATCCGTGATCCATCACCCATGGACACGGCGTCCTGCGAGATCGGGCGCCTGCCGGAGGAGCTACTTGTGCGCGTGATCTCCCTCACGTCGCCGGTCGGCGCCTGCCATGCCGCAGCCGTCTCCCGGGCCTTCCGCGCCGCCGCTGACAGAGACACCGTCTGGTCCTGCTTCGTGCCACGCGAGCTTCCACGGTTCGCCAAGAAGCAGATCTCCCAGGTGACGGCGTCCAAGAAGGCGCTCTTCCAGCGCCTCTCCTGCCTGCCCGCCTTCCTCCCACGCAAGCTCATGGTACGTAGTATTACCGCCACCAAACTGCTGCTGAATTTCTTCGTAAAACATATAGCTAGCTAGCTAGCTAAGCTTTTTTTTCTTCTAAATTCTTCGACCGGCACGAGAGATGTTTTCATATGGATGCATGCACTAATAGGTCGGCGTTTTTTTTTTGCTTTGTCATACCTACTAAGTGCAGCACATGAGGCTCGACAAGGCTACCGGCGCCAAGTGCTTCATGCTTTCGGCGGAGATGCTACAGATCACCAAGTACCGGCGCTACGTATGGGACTTGACTCCTAGCGGTTTTGATTACGAAGCTCTCAACACTAGCAAAAGGTTAATAAAGCCAGATTTCCATATAACGAATTTCATATATTGCTTAATTTGTCTCCCAATTCTATTAATTGGAGTACGTAGTATTTTTCCATGCATGGCACAAATCTTAATTATGTCTACATTTCGTGACAGATTCCCACATATCGTGACGTTTAGGAAGTGTGGCAAGCTAGAAATCCGTGGCAAGATACACTGCAAGATGCTCTCTGAAAGTGTAATGTATGCCGCGTACATGGTGTTTAAGCTACATCCCACTTCATTCTATGGGTTGGATTATCCGTTCCAGGAGGCTTCAGTTAGCGTAGGACAAGGGCACGAAACAATCTCGCAAGTTTGCCTGCAAAGTTGTGTGGAGGATGAGGGCGATGGTGGCGAGTCACCTCATATACATGTCTTGGAATCATCTGCACATAGACAAGAACGGGAAATTACTCTTGGAGATGACATGGCAATCCCTCGGAGGAGGGACGACGGTTGGATGGAGGTGGAGCTGGGTGAGTTCTACAACGAGGAAGGCCGCGACGATGAGGTGTTGGTTAGCCTAACGGAGACGACACTAACCTCCAAGCGTGGCCTTATCTTGTTTGGCATTGAGTTTAGAAATAAGATACAAAAGCCAATGAGGTTGCCGAGGGTTATGTAACAATACCTAGGAGCAAAGTTTATTTCTGAACTTTTGGTTATGTATCGGAAAAGGCCAAGAACTTTAGTAATTGGAGAGGGGTCGCACGAAGTGGGATCACTGTAACAACATCCTTTCTACAGAAAGAAGAATAATGTCGAAAATAATGGATTGTACCTGTACCCGCTATCGTATGCATAGCTGATGAGAAGGCTAAAAGGAATAAATAAATGTACAACAAATTTGTTGTAGAGAAATGATTGGAAATGAATGTATATCACCATATCCAAATGATAAAAAAAAAACTTTTCACCTTGGAATTTTGAGTCTTGTGGGTAAATTTGGAGTTTCTTTTGGGCGTAGTATCTTGTCCTGCCGGAACACGTATCTTGTTGTCGTTGGACATTTACTCAGCTTTCTGAATCAGCCTCAAAGACACAACTCCTTTGTAAACATAATCACATTAAAATCAAAACATTGAAGACACCAGTTGAAAAATCAAACTTGCTCTACCTGCGGGAATGTAAATATCAAGCCATCAGTTAGAAAGAGCCTTGTGGTTTTGAACAAGGACAATAAGAACAAGAAAAGGAAACTAAGAAATACAACGAAAACGGTGAAACTAATCTCAGTTGCTAAAGGCGTCCGACAAAGGTCCATCAACACCAGAAAGAAATGGTCTACTTTGGAGCACAAACGTGTTATCCACCTCTCCCCGGCCTCATTACAAACCCCACGGTGTTAATATGATTTACAATGGGTAACTTGTTAGATCTCACTCCGGAACAGGAGGAGCTTGCAATGCTACCACGTTTGCATCTTACCGTCCTGGCCTATCAAAATACCTCCTCCCTCGCGCGTGGGTTTTCGCCGACGTCAGCTACCCGCATTCATAACGCTGTAGAGTGGCCGCTTCACATTGATTCCGGGCCAGAGCGGACGCGACATCTCACTAGCTCCGACATTGAAGCGACGTGCCAGCCGAGGGTCCCGCTCGCGACGAGTTCCCGCTGTTCGCGCCTGTTCAATGCCAGAGACGCGTTACTGGACAAGAGGGATATCTACCATGCTCGTTCAATGCCCTATTTGTATGTTGTCATTACGCAGGCTTGCCGGCCAAGAAACCTACTCCGATGCCATGCATTGACGCACCCGGACGCCTGGCCTCCCTAGAATCCTCTATTTAAACCCCAGCCACACCCAACTAACTCCACCACAACACAAGCCGCTCGCTCTACGTCTCCTCCCTTGCGCCACACCACATCCGCCATGAGTACAGGCGGCAATGCTCTGTGGGAGGGCATGTCGATGGAGATGAAGCACGAGGTGGCTGCCCTTCCGGCCGGCTTGCAAAGCTGTCTTGCCAGGCGGATCCAGGCCGACATGCCGGCCAGCTCGCCCGAGATCTCTGTCGACGAGGACGACCCTACGATGGAGACATGCTTCGACGATGCCACATTGGAGCCCGGTCCAGTGCACTTCAACGCCGCCATAGCGGAGGACGAGCCTGGCGCCGATGTCGGCTTTCCAACAGGCACAACAGGAACATCGATACAACATATTCCTCTTCGAGCAGCATCGACTGGCGGAGCGCCAAACCGACGGCGAGCGCGCATGCATTGAGGCCGTGGTGGCCATGCCCGCGGCGAACCCTAACTTCGTGATAGAGCAATGTGCGGTCTACGACGCCTTCCGCGCTCAAGCTGCCGCTCGCCAGGAAGCAGCGGCCGCGGAGGTGCAGTTGCAGGCGATCGTGGACGAGAACAATGTCAGATGCGCCTCCTACGCCCCGCCGACGAACTATTGAGCGGGCCAAACGATGCTACCATCTCCATCATGAACCTCACGTCCACCAGTGACAACAAGGCGCGGACTCCATCGAGGATGAGTAGGGCATGGGAGGCGGCACGGCCTTGTGTGCCATGTGGGCCAATCCGTCTTCCATGTTCTACTCTTCCTCGTCGGAGACCGCGGTTTCATTTCTTCGGTTTTACGGCAGGTGCTCATGAAGATGGCGGATGGAGGACGAGTACGCCGGCTGCCGCTGTAGGGTAGGTTTAGGGTCGGAACAGTTTTGTTTTGTTCTAAATGTTCGGAATGTGATGAAACGTGTTTGTATGAATGTCGTTCGCTTTGTACTAAATTTGCTATGTTTTTTTTTATTTTGTCCAGTTAATTTAATTAGTTGTTAAAATATATGCAGATAGCATTGGATTGTGGCTTCCATCAGTGTCCGTGGACTGGTTCCCCTGTGTCTGCGGACGGATACGAGAGAAAATTTGTGGGTCGCAATTAAAGATGGCATAAGGAAACGATTGAGCAGGGCCAATTGGCTGCATGCAGATTAATAACTGCCAACGTCTCATTCGTACGAGCGCATGGGCAAATTAGTCAATGAAAATCCAACGGAGCTCTCCTTGGTATGCGGATCTAGCCTTATACGCAAACAGAAAATAATGGAAGGGAGTAACATTATGTTACTCTATTTGTCTATCTCTATATTTCGTATGTGACATTTATATTACTATCTATATTACTTTTCGATAATGCTAACTTCCAGTCGACTGGAATATAGCAATAGATCTGGACGACCCGGGAATCGTTCGATCCGCTTCTGTCGCCGATAAACCGCTCGATCCTCTTTCTTTTCGATCTCGCGCGTGAAAAGAAAAAAATGGGACGTTACAAGTAATCGAACACGCGACCTATTGGTTGAGCACACGGCACGCCACCAGCTGAGCTAACTTTCTGATCTGATTTTTTACACAAATTACCTGATTTTATACCTTACTAAAAGATTGAAAAAGAAAAACAACCATGCCTATCTTGACCAGTGGACAAAACCATTTGATCCGAGTTTTTTAAAGGAGTGATGCATCATGTTATACTTTTCATTTTTCATATTGATGAACATTTTCAAGAGAAATAAATGTCCCGCTCCTTACAAAATTCAAACAATGATCTTTTTCTCATGTGTGACAAAACAAGAGAGTTTGTTTTGAAATATCCCCGATAAATTCTCTGTAATGAGCCAGATAATTTACGCACTACTAGCTTACGTACAAACATCTTGATAGCATTTTTTACATGGGAAAAACTGCTGCAAATATTCTCGATAACTTTTGTGTAAATACATGGTAATACACGCACATCGTGGCTGATAACTCACGCGCAAACATCGTGATAACTTTTGACCCCCAAAAAAGTTGTTGACAAACATACACCGGTAACTTATATGAAAAATTAACATTGTAATATACGCATAATAGAACTGATAATTTACTTAGCCGAAGTGTGGTAATTTTCTGACCAGGGAAAAAAGTTGTTGAACCGCCCTTCCTGGTAACTCATGTCTACTAGCATGGTAATCTACGCACATCAGCATTGATAACTTACTGAGCCAAGGCATGCTAACTATTTTTGACTTGCGGAGACG
>CBMN010035811.1:0-18639 GCA_000582825.1 Hordeum pubiflorum
TTGCACGTGCACATTTACTAGTGATTTAAGAGATAAAATGTCTTGAAGAAAACGAATTTACGAAAGAAAACAAAACAACTCGCAGGATAGCTTGCGTGCCAGCCCAGGACGGACCGTGCACCTAGCGTGCCGTGCCTAGCCCGTATGACTGACCCAGGCCAGGCCGTGCCGTGCCGGGCCAGCCCATTTGCCAGGTTTCCCCATGGAAGAAAGAAGCTGGCCAATCCCTACATAGAAGGTACCGACCCATTGCTCAACCCCTACCACACCCCAGCGCCGCCGCCACCTGCTGCTACGCTGAAGGATCAAGAACTCGCCGCCATTGCCGCCAGTCTTCGTGTAAGTTTTCTCTCCCAACCTCCAACCAGATCGGAAATTCCTTGGAAGCACTCCTCGTAATGCGTTGATCTCAACTCTGGAATCTGTTTTCTCTGCGGCCATGTCCGTGCAGGCTGCCCGTTCGACGAAATGCCCCCGAAGGCATCCAAGCGGTGGGTGCCGGTTAACCGGCCGGCCGTGGCGTCTCCTGCTGCGGGCAACCCGTCCAACGGAATGCCCCCGAAGGTATCCCAGCGGTGGGTCCCGGTTAACCGGCCGGCCGTGGCGTCTCCTGCTGCAGGCAACCCGTCCAACGGAATGCCCCCGAAGGTAGCGCCGGTGAACCGGCCCATGGGGACGGGGACGTCTCACGGAGCAGGCAAACCATCGAACGAAATCCCCTCCAAGCGATGGGTGCCGGTTAACCGGCCGGCTGCGGCGTCTCCTGTTGCAGGCAACCCGTCCGACGGAATGCCCCCGAAGGTAGTGCTGGTGAACCGACCCATGGGGACGGGGAAGTCTCGCGGGGCAGGCAAACCATCGAACGAAATCTCCCGGAAGGTATCCAAGCAATGGGTGCCGGTTAACCGACCGCTGACTGTGGAGACATCTCGCAGGGCAGGCGAACCTGCCGACAGGCTCAGCGAGCTGCCGGACGTGCTGCTGCACCACATCATGTCGTTCCTGAAGGCGTGGGAGATGGTTGGCACGTGCAGGCTCTCGCGGAGGTGGCGCAACCTCTGGGCCTCTGCGCCTTGCATCGACGTCCGCGTGGGACGCCATGATAACCCACCTGAGGAGTACGCCAAGTTTGTTCACCGGCTGCTGCGCAGCCGGGACGCGCTCACGCCAGTGGACACGCTCCGTGTGCGCTCGGTTGGTGAGGATGATTTCTATGAGACTTATAACAATGGCAATGTCAAGAGCTGGATCCGTACTGCTATCAAGCGAAAAGCCCGTGCTATTCAGATTAATGGGCATCTCCACAAGTACTTTATGCTGGATCACATAGACTTCGCCTCTTGCCATCTCAAAATCTTGAAACTGTCATATGTCAAGCTAGATGATAAAGTTGTGAAGCAGCTCTCTTCTCAGTGCCCTTTAGAAGAACTGGAGCTCAAGAGCTGTTTGGTAGGTGTCCATGAGATTTTGTCCTTCTCTCTGAAGAGTTTGACCATGGTCAAGTGCAAGCTTACGGTGAACCTCTCGGTGGATGCTCCAAACCTCATGTTCTTTCGTTGCATCAAACCGGAGAAGTGGGTTCCCGTATTCAAGAACTCTGTGTCTCTTATCAGTGGCAGCATCATGCTTGATGACTCTTTATTAAGTCGTGAGTTTCAAAAGTATCATGAGGATGAGGATGAATTCCCTCAGACTAGCGATGAAGATGACGACAACGATAATACAAATGGCCAGTGCGATGGTAAAAGTGCTGCTGCTGCTGAGGGCTTTCTGGATAGTATCTTGTTTGGCAGCTTTTCTGATTACTGTGATGACTATTCTGATGATTTTTATGATGGCTATTCTGATGACATCAAAGATGATTATGATTATGGAAGTGACATAAATAGTGACGATGGTACATACGAATATAGTGAAATAGCAAATGGCTCTGAAGATCAATATTTTGGAAACTGTTACGATGATTTTGAATTCAGCAAGGGTGGTAAAATTTCTGGCTACAGTAGAAACCATGGGTTTAACGACTATGAAACATTAGGTGGCCAAAATATTCTTTGCAGCCTTTCAAATGCCAGAAGCATAGAGCTACTAGGTCATTCAGGAGAGGTACAATTATTAACTTCTTCACTGATGTATTTCAATTCAGTCTATACCTTATACTTTCCCTAATGTGTACGAAGTAATAGTGGACACGGTCCTTATATCAGCACACGACAATACTTGCATGCAAAACAAATTCGTCAGTTTTCTGCCTTGCACTTTTTCTAACTATGTACAGCTCAGTTAAGAATAGGAAAATTGATGCAGTTTACTGATGTTGAATTGTTGTTGAATTATCATATTGGGGCATTTTTCTTTCTTTTAGTTCCAGAATGGATATGCTGTATTTACAAGTTTTTCAAATCTTCACTAGGCCTACCAGCTTTGGTATTTGTGGATAAGAATGACCTGTCTTAGAAAATAATTATTAGTGTAGATGTTAGTCATACAGCACTTGGTATGCATTCATGTTATTTAATCTGTTCATTGAACTAATGATCTTTTCTATGTTGTAAATCATACTGGCTAGTTAAGGGCATACATTTTGCATTTTGGAATGTTTTACTAGACCTAATATAGCTAGGGCTCGTATTGAATTTTACCTCATTGGATGCCAGTCCTTTGCTTGTTCTATCAAAATGGAAAACAGTCAACTTACACGGAAACACAGGTAAAAACAAGTTATTTAATCCTGCCAACTTTGATTTTTTTTTTTTACTAATCACCCATTGGCAGTGTTTTAAAAACAAATTTGCCTTGCTGGCTGGTTATGTATCATCCAGATTAGTGTGTTAAGTCAGCAAACATGAGATGAACCCATTAGAGAGGAGAGAAGGGACAGATGATAAGGAATAGAGAGAGAACAATTTCTTTCACTTTTTAATCAACTTGTTGGCTTACTTTGTGAAGTGGCAAGTGGCTCACTGACATGACCCATTTACTTGGTCTCTCAGCGAGGCATGTCGGATGCCATGTAAGGAAAACCAAAGTTCAGGGGGTTAAACAAACTGTTTTATAGTAGGTCTAATCTGGACTTCTGGAAAGTAAACTGGACTTTTCCCTATAAAATGCAATCATTTTTAGTCCTAGTCTATGATTGATTTGATGACTTTAAATGTTTTTCATAAATTGAACTTTACTTTAAAGATCATATCAGTGGCAAACTGGCAGTGCTAGTGGTATGAGTTTTTGTACTTCCACGTTATTATCAATGACTTCATATAATCTTGTTTCCGTTTCATGATCGTTTTGACAGAAAACTAGTTTACCTTGCGGATCAAGAGAACATTTGTAATGTTTCTGTTATCTGATATTGTAGGTCAATCAACAGATTGTTAAAACTTCAGAACGCCTAGTGTGTCATATTTGTAATGTTTCAACACATTGCATAATCATAATGTCAGTTACATGCCTATTTCCACATACTGTTACATCGCTATGTTCACATACAAAATTGCATCACTATCGTTGTCCATTTTTTCTATATATGTAACAACTCACTTAAAAAAATAATATATGAAGGTGGTTCTGAGGAGGGAATCAGTAAGTTGTCCAACTTTTAACAACCTGAAGACTTTATCCCTTGGTGAATGGTGTATCAGTAGGGGTGCTGATTTTGACATACTAATTCGCTTACTTCAGCATACACCTTGCTTGGAGAATCTTTTTCTTCAACTTGAAATGGTGCGTATATGTATTTTCTCAATGTTTGTATTTTGATACATTTCTTCATGATTTTAGCTGACAGTTCATCAAGCTAATAATATTCTTTTTATCCTTCTAAAAGAACTTTGACATCCAAAATGCATTGGGAAGATGTAAACCAAACGGAGGATCATTTGATTGCAAACACCTTAGAATGGTCAAGATCAAATGCACCAAGGATGATCCTAGAGTCCATATGCTGGCACAGTTGTTTAGGGCTAATGACATACCGCCTGAGAAGATTTGTGTACGCCGGAGTGGGAGCTTCAGTGAGTACCTTGGCCCTTGAGTTCATATATCTAGTTCTTATGTATCTTCAGTGTTGAGAAGCATCGTTCTTATGTATCTTCAGTGTTGAGAAGCATCGTTCTTATGTATCTTCAGTGTTGAGAAGCATCGTTTAAGAAATAAGAGTTCATATACCTTGTGCAGGAAAAGTGAATTATAGTTTAAATGCAGTTATTTAATTATATTTCAACCATACAACTTCATTTAGCAAGATGTTCATTTTGTTTACTTGAACCCTTCTTTTGCGCATGTACATCTATACATTTATTGTCTCTCTGATCTTGCTGCCAGGTCTTCGTATGCTAAAGCTAAACAGGGAAATTAACATTGACGAAATGCGTGCCTGTCGGTAGAAAACCTGGACCCTTTCAAAAGTTCATGTATGGTATGAGTTAACTATGTCCTTTTCACCTTGTAGTCATTTCAGCTATATTCGATAATTGCAACTTTATTTTTGTAGGTAGAATGCAAGTCACTTGGACTGGGCTCCTGGGAGGCAAGAAAGCATGATTTTTGCTCACCACGTCGACAGTTCCTGCAGGCCTATGGCAGAGCCTTACCTTGGTCAATATCATCCTGTGAACTTAGCAATTATGAGTACCTTGTGTTACTTTTTTATCGTGTAGTTTTTTCCTCTGCTCCTCTATTGCGACCATGGGTGACTTATGGTGATCTCTAGTTTTGTTCTGGAATGACAATGACATGGCATCCAGGACGAGTTTGGATGTTTTTTTAAACAAATTTGGAGGTATACTTTCGGGAACCGCTATGAATCAGACTACTGCTTCTTTAGCTTTCCATTAGACAAGTTTTTCACTGTATGATTGGATTCATCTGGAACGTGCAATGGGCCAGAGAAATGTGCTTCTTAGTTTCCATGCAACCATCTACAAGTGGATCAACTAAAAAATAATCTACTAGTGGAGATTTATTTTGTATCAACTACTCATAAATCTCTCCAGGGTCTAACTGCTACCGCCATGCAATTTGCTTCTATATGAAGATATTTTGTTTCCTAGCGGTAGAATTGATTTCCACCGCAAATTTAACGGCCATGCAATTTGCTCCGTACCAAGAATATCTTGTTTCTGTGTGTAACAAGATTGCTTTCAACTGAATTTTATTTGATCTAATATTTTTGTTTCCAACATGCAAAATGTGCTTTGAACGGCCAAATTTTTGTTTTCTATCAAACTTCTTCCAACAACAACAACAAAGCCTTTCAGTCCCAAACAAGTTGAGGTAGGCTAGAGTTGGAACCCAAACATATCAAAACCAAGTCATGGTTCTGAATTAAAAAAAAGTCTTTGTTTTGACACGTAGACATAAAGTGGCAGCAAGTATTATTATTTTTGTATTTTTGGAATAAATAATTACTTGAAAGTGCATCAATATATTACCCTAGTTGGTTTCAATGATTTGTGACAAAACCATTGAGATGACATCATATGATCTTATTGTGTAGAGTATCATGTTTGGCTACAAGTGTGTCCTCATCAAGCTCATGGTCGTACCTTCTTTGTGTTTTGGTGAAACCAAGATTCACAACGAGTATAAGACAGCCATGCTATGAAGAGGGCAGGCACTAGCAAATACTTTGACTTGAACTCCAACAATTGATCTGAAGCCAAAGTCATCCGAAATTCACTCTCTAGCCAATCTTCATATGACTTTCTCAGAGCCTTGGTACCTCCGAAGATTGTCTTCCAATACTACCGAGACACTTGGGGCTATTCATGCTTAGGGATCAAACGATTCAACTCTTTGGAACCACCGTTATTTTTCCTTTCTAATTTTTTTATTTTCTTTAAAAATGTTTCCAAATTTTCAAAAAGGATCACCTTTTTTCTTGAAAACATTTTGCATTAAAAAAATGGTTGTGTCTTTTGAAAAATTGTTCCCTTTAAATCACATTTTTAAAAAAATTGTTCATAATTTCCAATAATATTCAAAAAAAAATTAAAATATGTTCACACTTTTTAAAGATGCTGACCTCTTTTCAGAAAATATCAACCCTGTTCGCAAATTTTCAAAAAATATTTACATTAAAAAATGTTTATGTAACTAAAAAGATGTTCATACAGGTTTTTTTAATCAAAATAGCATGTTTATTTCAAGAACTTGTAAAAAAATATACGTATGAGAGAACAAAGAAAAACTTAAGGACCAAAAAATTGAGCGGCCCAAGAAAAACGCTAACAAAACTCCCGCCTCCTGGTAAGAAGGAATAGCTGGACACGGCTAACTAGGTCAAGCGGTCAGCCCACTCGCATGCCTATGTGGTTGCCCTCTTATATTTGCAGGATTTTCAGAACGTAGAAAAAAAAAATACTCCCTCCGTCTCAAAATAAGTGACTCGACTTTGTACTAACTTTGTACTAGAGCTAGTACAAAGTCGAGTCACTTATTTTGGGACGAGGGAGTACAAGATTTGAGTGGCATGTTCATTTGAATTCTATAGGATTAGCATAGAGTGTTTGGTGCCAAGGGTAAAACAAAGGAATTGTAAAAAAAAAATGGTTGGAGTAGATGCTTGATTTCCAATGAAATGTATTACACTTGATTCCATAGAAAAAAAAATCATATAAGATTCAAACCAATGAATCAAACGGCCAACATAGAAAAAAATCCTAAGAATTCTAACCCTCCAAAAATCCTATGAAATTCCTTCGAATCAAAAGAGGCCTGTTGAGCCAACTCAAGGTGCGGATGCCTGCTTTTATCAACAGCTTCTCTGAACTTGCATCTTGCAGGCTCTACTTGGACCAACAGGTAACAGTTAAAAGTAGGCTAACACAGCTTTACAGCTGAGCAAACACAGGTAGTAAAAAATTGTAAGATTAGTACCAAGGCATGGCTACACATACAGAGAAACAGTTCAGCAGTTACTGCATAGAGTAGTAGTACTGAAAAAACTAAACAGACATGAACAGCTCTGAGACATCCACTCCAATATTTACTTGAGTTGAGCACCACACAACAGACAGGAACAGCTCTGATGGAAAACAAGAAGAAAAGATGGAAAAAAACAGACAGGAACAGCTCTGATGGAAAACAAGAAGAAAAGATGGAAAAAAAGGGAAGAGAACGGAGCTTCGTCGTAACGGGAAGAAGGTAAAAGAAAAATCTAGAGTGACCTGATGAAAAAAATAAAATAAAAGAAACAAAAGGTTCATCACACGGTGAAGTAAGATTTGATAAAAGATAGTGTCACCGTGTCAGAAGGTAAATGGCTGCTCAGCGAGCGAACACAAGACGATATGGCCAGCAAACCAAGACAAAGACAACAGCCCACGCGTACGATTTCAGTAATAAGAGGGATAATAGATAACTGAAATTTCAATTTAGAATAGGCCTAAAGACTACATTAGCAGATTTGGATATATCTGCAAGAGTCCTACTTCTACACTAGGACAGTAATAGTTACGGCTGAAAAATTTAATAGTAAAGCAGAGAGGATATACGATGCCGGTCATTTTATTGGCTTGGAATATATATGTTCTTGTGTCGACTCATCATCCAGACGACGGTTAAGAGCTCACCGCCGCGGCTGAGCTGCTTGGCATGGGAGTCCCTGCTGCATTGGCCGGACGTGAAGCTGAGAAGACGCACCCATGACACAAGGATGAGCTGCAACATATAATCGAGGAGCTCCAACCGTTCCCCGCGGTCCCTGTACCGTTCGATAACGGTTTGTGTCTCGTCGGTGAACGCCGGAATAAAGTCTTCGAGCTTGTGAATGTCTTGGACCCGCGTCTGATGCCGTCCGTAATCCGTTGCCGGGTCCAGCTGATGCAACAGCTTCAAGGCCCAGCCAGCACCAAGCGCAAGGGTTTCGTTTCTCTCGGAGAGGAGGCTTGATTCGCCGTACGTGTTGTACCTGCTGCCCTCGGTTGCATTCATCTTCAGAAGGATGTTGGCAAGCCTGGTCTCTCTTGCTGTTGTCAGAGAACCGCCGCTGGTTCCTCCTCTTTCGCGCCATATTTCCTTCAAATCGAGGCAGGCCTTTCTGTAGTCGCCGGCCTCGTCACCCGGTGGCAGTACCATGTGCTGGCGTTGCGCGAGGAGGAACATCATGTAATTCGACAGTGCTCGGATCTTCTTCTCGTCTTTGGCTGACGCTCCACTTTCTCTCCCTTGGGACTTCGTCCTGCACAAGAGGAAAATGTCCGTCGCGACGTGCAACGCGATGAGGTTCCTTTGGAAATCCAGTTTCTTGCTGTTGGTCCTCATGTAATCATCAACTTCCCCTGTGGGACGCATCCAAGCCATTGTCTCCAATTCCAGCACTAGATATGTACACATGACTTCCAACAAGACATCCTTGACACCAATCTTCTTCTTCTTCCCCTGTCCAGCGCAAAAATAAGAGATCATCTTCTCCAGCCCACCCCGAGTACTGCACTCTTGCAACAAGTTGTGTTGTCCGGCTGCCGAGCCCGGCAACAACCTGTGGCCACTTGGGCCGTTTCTCAGTGGGAGCCGGGACGGATCCAGAGAGACGAGGAGGCGACGGAGCCAATACCATGATTGCCTTACAGACCGACGACGGCCTGCCTTCTTGAGCCGGCCTGGCCGTAGCAAATTGGGCCGGAGGTTCCAGAGGCGGCGACCCAGAAGCAGACCTTGTTTGCTTTCATCTTCCTCTGTGCTATCAAGCAAGAATGCATACGTCCAGGTGGACCCTAGTGCTCTCAGCAGCCACCTCACATCCAGCAACAGGGTACCAGCAAGCAAGGTGTATGTGATCGTCCGATCTGCACTCTCCATCGCCTGGCCGTCTTTACTGTGGAAGAGATAGAGCGCCGTGGCGGTGGCGGGCGGCGAGACCAGACGGATGATGTAGCCACCCCATGTGTGGATCACGCTTGCCTTGGTGTACAACATGTCGTACATGAGCGACACCTCCATCTCAACCACCTTGCTCACATCCTTGCAGCCAGAATAAGATGGGACATACCTCCTGCAGTCGACCTGATAGTCAGCGAAGGCACCCATGGTGACACCCAGAAGGCCGTGAGCATCAAGGAGGGCGTTGTCATTGTCCTGCTTACGGGCGTTGCCCTTGGAACTGAACTGCTTTAGCATCTTTCTCTGGTTTGAGCGGCGAATGCTGTCGAAGGAAGCTCGCCGTAGCGCAACCGCCCTCTCCACATACTTATAGGAACCCAAGAAGATCATGATGAAGAATGCGGCGCGCAGGGCCCCGTCACCACGCATAAATCTCTGCTTGTATGAGCCATAGATGGCTCCTACGATTGCAAGGATGAGAACGGCCTTTTGGGTTGGCGACAGCCCCTTGTTCTCCAAGGCGTAGCTGGTGATGTTGTCCGGGCGACCGAGGTGGAGCAGCAGAAACGGCGCCCAGAACGCAAACATCTGCTGCTCTCTGTATGCGACCAACGCCTTCGGCTGCTGCTGGCTATCCACATCCACAGACGCGGTGTCGATGAACACCTTGGTAAGGGCGATTGGTGTGGCTATCTCGGTCACGTAGTACGCCAACCACACCAGAGACCTCCGCACGCCGGAGTGTCTACGCCGACGGATCCCGGCCAATAGGGCCAGGGTAAGATGCGCCGCAAAGCTCACAAGGACCAGGACCCGGGTCAGCCATAGATTCATTTGGTCCTCCGTTGCCTTGTCCATCCAAATTCCAGCCATACCCAATAAACCTCCTGCACACAAATGATCGAGGTTATTTCAATTCAATACACAGAGATCATATATGCAATCATCGATTACTGCTAGACACACCAGTTATATCTGCATGCTAGAGAGATTAGGATGAAGTACTGATTAACATACCGCGTGAAGGCCGGTCGATTAGTGACTTGTAATTTTGAGAAGCGCGGCCGGTTGATGAAGACGAGTCGTATATTGTTATGAACCGAGTGATTCCACACACCAATCACTTCTCCTAATTCCAGATATCACAGGATGTATTACACTCAAGTTCAGAGTCGCAACTGGAGATACAAACCTGGATGGACACAAGGAGAGTTGGGGTGAGGAAGGAGGAAGAATACAGAGTAGTAGGTGAGATGAGAATATAATTCTGAATAAATAGTACTAGGTGAGGCGATAATAGGCTTCTTCCTTGGGGATCTGGTCCAACGATCACTTGCTCCAGCGCGTTAGGCATCAACATCCCGGTGCGTAACATATATAAAAAACAGATTGGCAAAGGAATATTGTGTGTCTTTGTGTTCACTAAACTGAACCAACTTGCCTAGGATAAACTGTATTGAACCTCCTTACTAGTTACTTAATGAGCATACATAGGGGCAAAAACAATACCACTTGCCTCCATTTAGTGTTTTGTCCTTGTGTTCACTAAATAACTTTTATGCTCCCTCCGTTTCAAAATGAGCATGCATTTACATTTAGCTTTGCCCTAAAGTCAGACCATCTTAACTTTGACAAAGTTTATATAGATAAAACACCAATATTTACGATCACAAATTGGTACCATCAGACTCATCCTGAAGTATAGTTCCATATTTATACTTATTTGATGTCATAACTGTTGAACTTTTCCCTTCAATTTTGTCCTAACAAGTTTACATAGTACCCGGCACTGTTTTATAAAATGTGTTTTGTGATCGCTGTAATCTGCTTGTGGTGCATTTGTGGCATGTAGCAACCAGCAACTGATTCAGGAATTACACTATCATATACAAATAATTCCTCCCTCTGTGCAATTAGTCACACAATCCACATATAGCAGGCACGGATCAAAATAGAATGGAAATGGGGGGGAAAAGAAAGGGGAATGGGCGAATCGAAGCTTGCCTGCCATGAATGGAGCTCAGCCGCGTGAACCGAAGGTTACTTTATGGGCGAGAGAGAGTATTGGTGGTGGGTGGCGGCGGAGGGCACCGTGCACATCGTGAGCCCGCGACGGCGCCACCAGGAGCTGCCGCGCCCACCACGGCGCGAACTCGCGGCGAGCTCTCGTTTCTTCTACAGCATGGGCTGCAATGTGATATCCCGCTGAGATCACTGCAACTGGGAGGATTGGGGGATAGATTGCAGCACCGGACGGGAAAACAGAGAACGGAACGAGGGATGCAGAGAGAGAGGTGGTAGGTGAGATTCAGTTCAGCCGTGCAGCCGCGTGGGTGGGTCGAACCGTGGACTTCCGAGGCCAGGTCGTCGAAACGCACCAAAATACCAGCCCAATGGGCATGGATCTAACCCGTTCGGTCCCTCTAGACACATTTTATGCCTAAATTTATGCTTGGTTTGCCGTGGCGGGCCCACCTAGACACATTTTAAACCGTTCTCTTGGTGTCCGTGGCGGGCCCACCTATCGGCCGCCCAATCAGTGTCCGCAGTCATATTAAACGCGGTCACCTACCTCACAGTCGCTTGGCAGTTGGTGAAAGCTACGGGTCGTTGTGCTTTTTTATGCAAACGTGTGGGTGTCCGCCCTCATTCACTTCCTCTCCCCTGTCCACATCTGTCCAAGTTTGCTCCTTCGCCGGTGACGCCAAAACCCTAGCCATCCTAGCCATGGATTTCTTTGGCAAGGGCAAGGGGAAGCTCACCCCCGGTGCCGGCTCTTCCTGCACGCCTCCTTCGTCGCCAATGCCGGCACCTCCACGCAGCGGGCCATGGGAGAGGTTGTATATTCCGGTGCACTAGGCGCGCTGGCACTAGCAGTACCGTCAGCCGTTGTTGTATCCGGAAGTCAACCTCCCCACGGTTGGCATCCGAATCCGAATCGGATCCCCGTGTAGGCGGTGCCGCGGGCACATGCAGAAGCGGTGCGCCGACGTCGCGTCCTCCTTACGCCGAAGCAGCGACGTCTCCCAGCTTATGCGTCGGACTCCCCCAACTTGGAGTACTGGTTCGCGATGGAGCACGACATCGCCCGCCGCGAGGCCCCCTCGGCCACCAGCGCACAACATCGGGGGATCGTTTTCCGGTGGCTACGCTCGCCGCAAAACGATGCCGGAGGAAAGACGATTTGTCGCCGGAGAAGGAGAAATGTGGCGGAAGAGGATAAGGGGAAAGGACAACGCGAACCCTAAATCGACCAGGCACCGGTATAAATTGCGAATTCAGGGGCGATTTATGGGCCTCCCATAATATAAGAGCGCTTATATCGTGGGAAAGAGGGAGTACTATATGGAGCATGAACTGGTTCGATGGTTATAACTAGGAGAAGCAACAAATAAAATAATTGAGTAGCAACAACCAATAAAGCTTGGATCAGCAACCATACAAGCAAATGAAGTGTGATACTCGAAGCTCCACTTGCAGGATGCATGACAATGAGCTATATTACATGTGACATAGAATATGTGCTATCCGTAGTAGCTCAAATGGAAGCATACAACAATAACAATGGAGATGATAGAGTGTCATTTCCCCCCTTTCTTTGTCTCTCCTACCACCGCTCTTGAGAGTCGCTGTAGTCTCCCCGCCTCCTCTCCCCTCCTCCTCCGGCGGCCTCGCCGGCTGGAGTGACCATGGGAGAGGAGGGCAGGCAGTTCCTGTCTACATCAGTTGTAGCATAGTATCTAAGTTTAGTTTTGCCCCGAAGACGACTGACTATATGCCATGGACTGGCGCTATGCCGTGGAGAAACTCTGCTCCGACGCTCGCGAGCGGTGTTGAGGGTTCGTCTTCTTCCCCTTCTAGTTGGTTTTCATGGAGGACATCGGCTAGAAGTGGAGGATTCGGCGGAAGTTTCTTGTTCCTCCCCTTAATAAGCTCGTTGGAGTCATGGATTTGGCATTGCAGGATCCCTTTCCCCTCTCTTTTGGACACCGTGGTGGCGAGAGGAAGATGGGCGGTGTAAGGCTGTGTTGCTGCTTCGGATCCACCGCTCCGGGGAACTTGCAAGGCGTGATGGAGCTCATCGGTCGATATTCATCTGCTACATCGACCTTTGCCGCTGGGACAACAAATCAACCAAGGATATTGGTCCCGACGTGCATTTGTTCAACCTCCAGAGTGAGGCCCTCTATCCTCTGCCCGACTATGGCGAGGAACATGTCAGAGATGGTGGCAGCCGCAGCTCCGCGCGAGGTCGTTGGATGTAGCAAGATTGGATTGCTTTTTTATTTTTTACTTTAGGGTCCTGTATGCAAAAAGAGAGGACGTGTTTGTAATTCCAATTCTTTTAGGGTCCTCTTTATGGTGTACGTACAGTCACTTTTCTTATATGAAGCATCTTCAGGGACTTTCTAGTCCCATTCCCGTGTTAAAAAACAATAAAAATGGAGCTCTCTAGCTCGTGCTCTATATCCATCGCAACGACGTTCTCTCCACCATCGTTGCATGAAGCTGGCGAAAGTTTTGTTCAACATATTTGTTTGGCTATGAGATTTTTGATTTATGTAAGGCTTCTATAATGGATTCTTCTCCAGGACGTTAGTCCAGCTGAGCATTAGCACAACGATTTTTTTTGACCGTAGGACACAATGTCCGTGATGGAGCGATAGCCGTGAGGCGTATTCGGCTCGTGTAAGAGATTATGTCTATTTGGCCATCCGAGGACTTGATTGCAATTTCCTTCTTATGTGAAGTCATGTATCATTGAAAGTTTTCTTCTATTATAAATTCAGAGCACCGTTTGAAAAAAAATAATTCAATTCGGGCACTTGCCAAATACTCCCTTATTCTCAAAATATAAGGCGCGCTTGACTTTGCATGATCCTTGATACACAACTTTAACCATTAATATATACCAAAATACATGAATTGAGCATGCATAAATGATATCGTCGTATTTATCTTGTAAAACAATGTTATTTGATATGTATTCATACTAATTTTGTAGACATAGAATAAGTGAGAAAATCATAGTCAAAAATGGGCAACGAAGATCAAAAGAGTCTAGCGCGCCTTATATTTTTGAGGAGGAGGGAGTATCGTTTTCTCTCGTACTACAAGTGAAATATTGATAATGTATATGATGTTATAGTTGTGATGAATATTGTGTACAAGATAGGTTATAGTTGGACTCTGAGTAATATTATATTTAAACAGGATATGGAGTCGTGTCCTAATAGGACACTTGTATCCTTGACCTCTTATATATAATGAGTTAGACACACGATGTAATCTATGCCAACATAATAGGAGAGTGTGCCGGCACATAGGGCGGCTAGGGTGTGCCTCGGATTTATTCGGACACATGTGCAAATGCAATTCAGACTTTCGTTTCGGCGCGCGGCACCCGCCCCTCAGCCGTCATCTTTCAGAGTCTCTCTCTCTCCGTCGCTCGTTCTAACCCAGCGGGCGCGAGCTCTGGGACCAGTGTCGCGCCGCCGCGGCAACCTCCGGCGGCCACCCCGCTATGGATCTGGTGGCGGTCGGCGACGGCCCTGGGAGGCCGATGCGGCGCCGAGGCATCTCGCGTCTCCCCCGCCTCCTCGTCCGAAGGTGCCCGCGATTCCCCCTTACTCGAATCGACCCACCAATCCAGGTTAGCTCCGGAGACTTCTTATTGCTGTGACTACCGCGTTGAATCGATTCAGTACAAATACCCGTCAAAAAAAGATTCACCACAACTACCTGTCACAAAAAGTATAAATTAGCCCTTTGATTCTGCAACTGCACTGTGGATGCTTATGCTTATGATTTCAGTACAAACTCTTCTGTGGTTGCATGAATGATCTGAACCTACTGCGCATCGCCCCTTTATTTGTAGCTAACCATTACCATTTCTACACAAAAAGGAAAACATGAAGTACTGCACTTCACAATTCATCGTTCACGAAAATGAAGTTGGCGACTAATTAGCAACCGAGGCGTCCGCGTATGATTCAGAATTACACTATGCACACTAGTTAACCATCTTTTGCTGTCTGAACATGAGCAGACTGTCTTCCTTCCATGACACGCTTAACCAAAGGAATGTGAGCTTTTCTGTCAGAAATTTAGTGTTACAATACAACAGAAGGAGCCTCCTCAGCAAAGCGACATTACAAAATCACATCATGCAGAATGATACTATCTGCCCTGTAGAGCAGACATCGTCACATCATTAGCGCTAGGCGGCCCTTCATCCGTTGCCCTTGCGTGGAAATACGCCGGATGCTTAGGTTTCGGCAGGGTCATAATATCGCAGCTTAGCATATCAACCATACTTGTTGTGCTTGGCCTATCAGCTGCATTCTCTTGTACGCACAACAATGCGATGTTCATACACCGCATCGCCTCTGATATGTGTAGCTCTGAAACTATTGATTCATCTACGAACTCAAGCCATCTTTCCTCATTCCACAACTTCCATGCCTTGAAGGAGTTTAGACACATATTAAATAAAGGTCATCAGATAAACAGAGTAATTTTGCTTATTGGATACACAAAATACTTACATATCCAAGAAGATTGAAGAAGTCCCCAAATTGATGGAAACATGAGTTTCTTTTGCCATTGATGATCTCTAGAATTAGCACACCAAAGCTGAACACATCAGATTTGATCGAGAAGAGACCATCTGAAGCATACTCGGGAGCCATATACCCACTGAAAATTTAGGGAAAAATAAATAAACTCCTTTCTCAACCTTTTGGCATTTGGATAACTTGTGTAAGATGGACTAATTTGTAAGAACTTACTATGTTCCAACAATCCTTTTTGAGTTTCCTTCATTATCATTTGAGCTGAATATTTTTGCAAGCCCAAAATCTGATATTTTAGGATTCATTTCACTGTCCAAAAGAATGTTGCTTGCTTTAAGATCTCTGTGTATGACACGTATCCGAGAGTGTTTATGCAAATATAGAAGTCCTTGTGCTATCCCTTTGATAATCGTTTTTCTTTTATTCCAGTTTAATAATGGTCTTTTACTTTCATCTGCACATTAGTTAACAAATATTTGTATATTAGAATATTAGATCTGGGGGTGGGGTGGGGTGGGGGGGGGATAGCTTTAGCAGCCAGACTTATATATAATTCCTAACAGGATATTACGATAAGTAATACCAAAGATAAAGGAGTCCAAGCTTTTATTTGGCAAATATTCATAGATCAATATTTTTTCCTCTCCTTGTGAGCAACATCCCAACAGCCT
Source organism: Hordeum pubiflorum (assembly GCA_000582825.1). NCBI lineage: Eukaryota > Viridiplantae > Streptophyta > Magnoliopsida > Poales > Poaceae > Hordeum > Hordeum pubiflorum. Next base: position 16,070 of record CBMN010035811.1, read on the forward strand.
AACCAAATTTGTGTGCTGGAGCTTGGCTATAAGTTGGACTTCATTTTTGAACTCCGTGAAGCCTTGCCCAGACTGTGAAGCAAGTCTCTTAATTGCAATCTCCAAACCTTTCGGAAGCTGGCCCTATGGAGGTTTAAAAGAACTTTATTAGCGGTATCATCTTGCAAAATAAAAGTTGCTTTACTTATATTCTGAACTCCCATGCTTGTGAGTAAAAATTGAATCTACATGTATAAATCTACAAGGTCACACAAATTTAGCTATTGCTGCAAACTAGGTTTTGTTCTTTTTGTGTACATGCATAAATGTGTTCTTTTACCTTGTATACTGGGCCAAAGCCACCTTGCCCCAATTTATTTTCATCTGCGAAGTTACTTGTAGCATCTGATATTTGTGAGAAGTCAAAAAATTTGAACTCTGAACTTGTCCCTATTCCCCAGACTAGTTCTTCATCTTCCTGTGAGCTCACTTTACCTAAATTCAGAAATCAGAGCTTATGTAATCCTTTCAGGTAATGCTGATGCAGAATATATATGAATATAAACTGCCTAAGAGATTTGTGAGTAAAGTAGCATTTGCGTAACTAACCTTTTACATGCCTTTTGACCAGTCCAAACCAAACGATGAAGCAGAAAAATGATGCTGGAAGAAGCACACAAGCAGTAATCCAAACCTTCATTATATGCCCTAAATCAAAATATTTCACACATAGGTAGTTACTTAATTAGACAATTTAATGAATATAATTATACAAGAGTTTATGTTTTTGACATTTTGTGGAATATTCCAACATATAATACATAGTAACGTTGCAAAAGTTCAGTTTCCTTAGAATCTGAAACCACTTGGAATACGGTCAATGGGGGTAAATTAAACGGATTCAACAGTTCAAGGTTATAAACAACCGCTTTTGGCGTTCAAGGGTGAAACATTAACTTTTGTATCAGTTCAGGGTTTAAAAGTGGATAATTTTCTTCAATTTCAAGGAACAATTCAAATATAAAATATTTGAAGGAAGAAGATTAGTTTTGGGGAAAGAAAGAAACTATTCTCTTGCTTACTCTTGTGTTTGGGGCTGGGCAAAAAAGGAACACCAACTGGCCCTGGCGCTGGCTGGGGTGCCGTCATGTTTGTTGTTGGATCTACAGAAGCTGACCAGGTGATCTGCTCCATTGGCTGGCCCTCGTAGAACTGATATGTGCCGTACCTTAAATTACACCACACACCAGCAATCCATTCACCGCGTTGCTCGTAGAAGAAATTCTTTGCCGTGCTCCTGATTTTCTCGAGGCAATCCCAGCAGTCATTGGGTGGCAGGTCCAGATTGCACTGCGCCAGGGAGTAGAGCAGTGGGAATGTGCTGTTGAGATCCATGCGGCCGGTGGCATACCTTGTCAGTGAGTTGTATGCTGCTTGTCTGGCCGTGTCTTGAAGCAGCAACTTGATGTTGTCATTGATTCTGACGTCGGTGTACTTGGTGCTACTCTCGGTGGAAATGCCGAGATCTGTATTATCTTCCGCGGTGTCGGGGAAAACCAGTATGCTTTCTAGCACAGCATTGGAGTCGTAGATAAGGTCCTTGGTGGAGATGTGGACGATGCAGTCGGCGTACAGGATGTGCGTGTCCTTGTGAGATCCGCACAGCCTCCACGCATCATGGAATGCTGTGGTGATGCATTCGGGGCAGGCAGAGGTGATACCGTCACCCTGGCACAGCACGACGCCGTATGTGCGGTCTTGGTTGGTACCGACGAAGCCCTTGGCGAGATTGGTTCTTGTGGAGGAGGCACTGCTGGATAGCGTGGTGGATAGGAGCTCAAGGTTCGCTTTGTAAGCGCTGTCATTCATGTAGGAGATGCTGGGGTGGCAGAGCTTCGCCAGTGGAATGTCGGCCGCAACAAATGGCTCGAAGACGAGAATGAGCAGCAAGACGATGATCATGGCTCTGGCTAACCAAAGGTAGTTCAGCCCTGCCTCTGCCCTCTGCAGCAGCTTCCTAATTATCAACATCATTTGGAAAACTTAACCAGCTCATGCTTTCATTGCTTACTCGATTAGTGACCAACTGATAACATCAACTTGCAGGCCGTGCAATCAAATTGCGTATAATACAATACTGCAGCCGTTCAGGCATCATCAGCCTGTGTAATCAAATTAGTTGGAGTACAACTGTACAAGTGATGCAAGACGAAAGGGAGAACAAAATGCAGAAAAAGGAAAAAAAAAAACCCAGTTTTACCGGCTCCAATCGAAGGAGAAGAGGTCTTCTTATTATGTCCTTGAATGAGCAGCGAACTCGAAGATGATTACGACACTTCGGTAAGCTATGTGCTATCTATGAGAAGCTGGATCCAGAAAGATTGTCTCTTATACCGAAATGCTTCGAAACTTCTCTAAGCTTCTGTGATGCTGGCATTTGTCAAGACACTGAAAACCTGAAGTAGGTAAACTTGGCTGAATAATATCATGTAGCAGAGTCTGTAAACTAAGTTTCGCCCGGTATCTTTCAATACTCGCGCGATCTACCCAGCTCTGTGAAAATGACCCTGAAACAATAATGCTGTTGGTCC
>CBMN010035820.1:0-27229 GCA_000582825.1 Hordeum pubiflorum
CCCCTCCTGGGCGGGTCTTACCACGGGGTTATATCCCCAACACCACCCACAAGATCTGGCACATAAGCCCACACCGAAGCCATGGACTGACCCTGGTCAGATATGCGGGTTAACGGATTCGACGACCCCGTCCAAACGGCGAGGTCCCAAGCCTAAGTACCCATATCGAGACCGACCTTCAACCCTCGCCATCAGACACGCATGAGGACATGGGAAGGACACCAACATGGTGGGCATGGCCTCCGTCCGTCGAGAAGCGCATACGCAAGAAATGAGGAGGAAGGAGGCGTGGGAGGCCTCGTCGCGGCAAGCCGACCAACAGCCGCCTGCGAGGGTAGGTGAGTGGAGCGATGTCGCCTAGGCGGAACACCTAATCACCCAAGTCGCTCGCGTGAAACGACACCTGCCCCCCTCCCAATATAGTGTATAAGGGTTTTCTTCGATGAGTTCTTTTTGCGGGAAAACTTTCAATCTACCCACCTTCAATCATTGTAGTACAACGAACATTAGAAATAATAAAAATTACATCCAGATCCGTAGACCAGCTAGCGACGACTACAAGCACTGAAACGAGCCGAAGGCGTGGCGTCGTCATCGCACCTCCCTCGCCGGAGCCGGGCAAAACTTATAACAGCATGCATTTGGAACTATCAACTTTTATCATTGAAAAAAATAGCGTGCTATAGCGTCGCTAATAGCACGCTATAGCATGTAGAGAATCGACTCGTTAAATTGATCAGTGTACAACGTCTCCGTAATAGCACGCTATATCGTGTTGATAGCATATTTTCAGGGGCGACTCTATTTTGCATAGCGCACTATTTTTTCCTTGCTTGTATGTCATGATGAACTTTCTCAAGTGATGAATTCCTTTTATTTTTCTGCTAGGGGAGGTAGTGATTTCATAAAATTTGATTGTTTCCGAGAAGAGAAGAAAAATAATAATTTGATTTGATTTTATTTATGACAAGTTGACCATGATGGAGTGAACTTGTCCGGGAGGGGCTGGGTCGAGCCAGCTCCACTTCCCTGCCACGATACGATACGACGACGATTTCACCACAGCCGTGGAAAAACCGAGATCGGAAGGTGGTACAGCATCTCTCAACAAAAGCACAAAACTAATACACAAAAGCCAAAATCAAATCAACGGAAATCAATCGGACGCCGACGAGAGGACAGCGAAATTCTCAATCTCCGACCACCCTAACCGGTCTCCGGCGATCGGCGGACCCGAGGGCCACCCTGGACAGGATCGCGGGGTGGGGGGGATCTCGTCGCCCAGATCGGCCGCGCTGGGGGCGAATCACTCCCGCCACTCTCCGGCGGCGCCGCGCTCCCCCTTCTTCCAGCTCCCGCTCCCCTGGTGGAACCCTAATGCCCGCCGCCGCAGCCTCCTAGAAGACATGGACTTCGCCAGCCGCCACACCACCGCGGCCCCGCCGGCCACCGCCGGGGCCGACGCCTCCTCCTCCGCCGTCACCGAGGAGCCCGAGTACCTCGCCAGGTACTTCGTCGTTAAGCACTCGTGGAGGGGGAGGTACCGCCGGATCCTCTGCATCGCCGCCTCGGGCGTCGTCACGCTCGACCCGACCACGCTCGCCGTCACCAACTCGTACGACTTCGCCGCAGACTTCGACCGCGCGGCGCCCGACCCCAACGCTGCCGCCGAATTCTCGCTCAGCGTCCGCTCTGACGGCAAGGGCAAGTTCAAGGCCATGCGCTTCTCCTCGCCGCTCCGCGCTGGGATCCTCACCGAGCTCCACCGCCTGCGCCCCGTGCACCCGGTCGTCGAGTTCCCCGTCCTCCACCTCCGCCGCCGCACCCAAGAGTGGGCACCCTTCGTAAGTTCTTCGCCCTTGCCCCATCGCGTCTTCTTATCTTGTCTCCTGAACACTATCCAGCCGTGCTAGTATTCTGAATAATACAAGGTTGGAATATAACATCTCCACTGTCAACAGTCGATGCTTTCATGCCCAATCCAACCCAGTTTTGGGGTATATAGTACTGATAACTGCATTACTGAAACTTCATATTTGAAGGGCTGCATCAGTTAGCTAGCCAGAGAATTGTCCAATTAGCCAAATGAGGTGGGATTGAGAAGAGGGTGATCTTATATATCTGTACTGAAGTCAAATAGTTAGCCAGTTGTTGCTAATCCTGGCGTTAAATCCTTGCTGATTCTCAGATTGTCATGCGGTCATTTTTTTGGGCATGGGACTTAGTTTACAAAGCTGCAAATTGAAGGGATTTAAAAAATTAACGGTCTCCGGATCGTGCCATACTTTCATCTTTTTTTGGTGCCGAACTTAGTTTGCAAAGCTACTAATTGAAGGGGAAGTAAAAATAGTGCAGCATACTTGTGTAATAGTATTTTTCCGCGCAATTGGTTTTAATCTCTATTTATGGACAAAATTAACAAATGAATGCTAATTTTCAAACCGTGCTACAATAAATGTCTGAAAACTAAGTCACTCATTTTTCAAATTGTGCCGCAAGTCCGCAATGCTAATACTAAGCATTTAAGTAGCTATAAATGAACATTACTGCACTGTGTTGATGAATAGTTAGACGTGCAGCTGATTGTAGAGTACCTCTACTGTAATTTACTTGCACCATTCTGTTTCAGATGAATCTACTGTTTTTAATCATCAGCTGTTTAACATCTGATATCTTGGTTACTGGCATTGAAAAACCTTATGTAGAAAATTAAGGTCACTTCGTTGGGAATTGAGCTCCTTGAAGTACATTCTGGTAATCTACGCTGGTGCTTGGACTTTAGAGATATGGATTCTCCTGCTATCTTGCTCTTGGGGGATAATTACGGGAGGAGGAGCGCTGAAGGCGGAGGGTTTGTGCTATGCCCCCTTTATGGAAGGAAGTCGAAAGCATTTATGGCTGCATCAGGCAGTACAAACACTGTGATTATATCATATTTGGTACGCCCTTTTCTATTCTTCTTTGTTAGTTGTTTCATTGCCTGTTACAAGTTGATGTAGCATTCTAACGCCAGTTATCTTTCAGACAAAAACTGCCAAGTCAGCGATTGGATCATCACTCTCCGTTGACAATTCACAGTCAATGACGGCTGCTGACTTCATAGCAAGGAGAGGTGAATATTGTATACCTGGTGATGATGAATTTTATTTGTGCTGCCGTTTTGTTGGGGATACCGAGCAGATTTTTAGGTGACTATTGTTTATGATGATGAGGCTGCACATATTAATGCTTATATACAGTTTCAATACATTTTCTCAGTATACAGCTTCGATGTTAATACAGCTTCGATATTAAACAAACAGACTGAGCGAAATAGCACCAAGTTTCAGATTGGTACATAAAATTCACATCTATCTCACGTATTAGTTTCAAGTTTATCTACAATGCCATCAAACCTACCATCTGCCGCATGCAACAAAGGAATAAAACTTAAACTGATGTTCTCTGTGTTCCCTGTGGCTATCATCTCACTTGATTTTCATTTTAGCTAATGAGGCAGTTGGAGCTGCTGAAACTCGGCATGGAGAATGGTCAGTAATAAGATTACGTCCTGCTGCACATGGCACTGCCTGTATTGAGAGCTTGAGTTTGGGTGTTGGACCACGGGGAGGACTCGGAGAACAGGGTGATTCTGTTTCTCGGCAGCTCGTTCTTACAAACACATCACTTGTTGAAAGGCGCCCTGAGAATTACGAGGTAGACATTTTTTCATTTTTATTTTTGTATAAATCATTCACACTGGAACTTCTGATAGCATATGCACATGCTGCAAGTATCCTGCCATTGGCAAATCAACTTCCAATAAATGGTAGTCTTGAGTACATGGTCTAAGGGCACTTACATCTATTGTGGATATGTTTCTGTCAGATTGCTCTTTCCTTCTTTCTGCTATGACTTTGGTATGATAGGTTTCTTACATGGTTATCTTATCTTTCCAGGCTACTATTGTCCGGCCTCTATCAGCAGTAAGTGCCCTTGTACGATTTGCAGAAGAGCCACAGATGTTTGCATTCGAATTCAATGACGGTTGCCCGATTCATGTAAGTAGTATGCAGTATAATATATAGTCTCTATGCCCAATGCAAGGAACACCTTCTAACTGTCCTCTGTTTCTCACTCAGGTATACGCAAGTACGTCCCGTGATAATTTAATTGCAACAGTTGTTGATGTTTTACAAACCCAGGTATCACTTCTTTGATCTTTCTTGACTTTGCAGCACTTGAGGTTAACAGAGTTGATATAGTGTTTTGTGGAGGTAGAAAATGATACTAGTTCTACCCTAATATATTCCAATACTCAGATTGACAGTGCTTCTTAGCAAGCATGAAGTCACTTGTACTTTTAGCGCATCTAAGTCATACTTTTCAATGAAAAAAATAAAGATACACATCCTGGTTAGAATTTAGTTTGTGGTTCCAAGTCACCATCTCCAGTTGTGCCTGAACAGCTGTATGAAGAGTACAGTTTCTTCGTGTGTACGTGTTAAAAATTCACAATATACAGCTTAACAATTACTAAGTGCAAACACCAGAGTGCTTTCTAGGCACTAGAAGTGCAGTGAAAGTGTGAAACAAAAAACATGGATATGTACCACACCTGATCCCATTACAATTTATACACTTAATCTCACTAACACAGTGTGAGTTCACATGTTGTGTATAGTTACTGATCACTATAGTTACTGATCACCTAATGTGGTGGTGTTACGTGAGAGAAATCACTCCGAGGACTGCATAACTACTTGCTCAACATTAAAGCAATTCAACTGTCATGTAGCTCTGTTCTGTACTAAATTGATTTATGTTTCTCGTGCCCATGACATGAGTTTCTTCTACAGTTACACTCCTCTAGCATAGATCACCACCACATGCTTAGAATTCAGCCTTCCTTTCTTATTAGTTAGTTGATGTTCGTCTTGCATGTGTTTGTCTACTATGCTCACCTTGATTTCTGAGGCCTTGCATTCTTTTTATTTTATAATCTCCTTGTTGCTTGCAGAGGCAATGTGCAATTCCAGTTCTGCCAAGGTTGACTATGCCTGGGCATCGTATAGATCCACCTTGTGGGGTTGCCCATCTTCAGGTACCTCATAATGCTACTGTTGATATGGAAGCTGCTAACATGTACGTAAAACATTTAGCTGTGGTCGCGAAAGAGGCTGTAGCTTCATCTGACACTATTCCGGGAGCAAAAATCAGATTATGGCGTAGAATAAGGGAGTTCAATGCATGTATACCATATACCGGAGTGCCCATCAATATTGAAGTGCCTGAGGTGGTCCTAATGGCTTTAATTAGTCTTCTTCCGGCCACCCCGCAAAACCTTCCTGCTGATGCTCCACCTCTTCCGCCTCCATCACCAAAAGCAGCAGCGACAATAATGGGGTTCGTTGCATGCTTACGGAGGTTACTTACATCAAGAAGTGTGTCATCACATGTGATGGCATTTCCTGTTGCTGTTGGGAGAATAATGGGTTTGCTTAGAAATGGCTCAGAGGGAGTGGCAGCTGAGGCCGCTGGGCTTGTGGCTATGCTAATTGGTGGTGGTCCTGGTGATACATCGATGTTGATGGATACAAGGGGAGAGTCCCATGCTACCTACATGCATGCAAAGTCTGTACTGTTTGCACAACCGATCTATGTTCCAGTCCTTGTTAGCAGATTGAAGCCATTATCAGTTTCACCATTACTTTCTCTGTCCGTTGTGGAAATCCTTGAAGCTATGCTTTGTGATCCCCATGGTGAAACGACCCAACATGCTACATTTGTTGAGTTACTACGTCAAGTTGCTGGTTTGCGCCGTCGGTTGTTTGCATTATTTGCGCACCCTGCTGAAAGTGTAAGAGAGACCATTTCAGTTATTATGCGTACAATTGCCGAGGAAGATGCAATAGCAGCAGAGTCTATGCGTGATGCTGCCTTGAAGGATGGTGCGCTTCTGAGGCATTTGTTAAATGCTTTCTTCTTCCCTGCCGGTGAGCGGCGTGATGTTAGTCGGCAGCTTGTTGCTCTGTGGGCTGATTCTTATCAACCTGCGCTGGATTTGCTGTCCAGAATACTTCCTCCTGGACTTGTTGCTTATCTTCATACGAGGTCAGATGAAGATTCTCAGAACCAGTATGACGAAGTACCGCTAAGCAGAAGGCAGAAGCGAATACTTCAGCAGAGGCGGGCTCTTGGTGGTAAGAATATGGAAACAGCAGAACAAGGAATGCCCCCCAATAGTGTTGATGATGGAGATTTCTTCAGGCACACCAGTGTTAGTCCTTATGGAGGAGCCAATGTCAATCAGAGGCATGTCGGTCAGTACTCAACTGCCCACACCCCTTCTCCTGCTACGAGTATTGACCCTTCTCATGCAGTTCCACATGGTGCTGTACCTCAGTCTGTTTCTGAAAATCATCAACTTGGAACACCACAGCTGGATGCACACCCTTATTCAGTGGACCCCACTGCCAATGGTGACCTTATGGAGTCCTCACATTCAGATTTCTCAGTACCTGCACAGATTGTGGTGGAAAACACTCCTGTGGGATCTGGCAGGCTGTTATGTAATTGGTTTGGATTTTGGAGAGCATTTGGTCTAGATCACAATAGAGCAGATTTGATATGGAACGAACGCACAAGACAAGAATTAAGGGAAGCATTGCAAACTGAAGTTCATAACCTTGATGTTGAGAAAGAAAGAACCGATGATATTGACCCTGGAAGTTCGGTCAGTGAGGATGATGGTGGTAGTGACACCTTACCGCGAATTTCATGGAACTATGCTGAATTTTTTGTCAGCTACCCTAGCTTGTCTAAAGAAGTCTGTGTGGGGCAATATTACTTACGGTTGCTGCTTGAAAGTGGAAGCAACTACCGAGCACAGGATTTTCCACTACGTGACCCTGTTGCTTTTTTTAGAGCTCTGTACCATCGTTTCTTGTGTGATGCGGATGTTGGTTTAACTGTGGATGGTGCAGTTCCTGATGAACTGGGTTCATCTGATGATTGGTGTGACATGGGAAGGTTGGATGGGTTTGGTGGAGGTGGAGGTTCCTCAGTAAGGGAGCTTTGTTCAAGGGCAATGGCTATAGTTTATGAGCAACATTACAAAGTTATTGGGCCTTTTGATGGCACAGCACATATTACAGTTCTCTTAGACAGAACAGATGATAGGGCTTTAAGGCACCGATTGCTACTTCTGTTAAAGGTTGGTTTTGCTACACCATGACCTCCCCTTTAGTTTTGTTTTTTCTTTCCCATCTTGTCATCTGGTAAGATTACATAAGATGCACTAGATATGAAAACATCAATGAGCTTTATTCACGTGGAGTTGGCTGGCCATATCAGTATCATCCATAATACCTTTAGATACCCGTAGAACAGTGAACGTGGGCAGTAATTTTATACAATCTTATCAAAGACCAATCATCAATAGGTTATTTGCTGATGTGGCACGTCTTTTGCATGCTGATAAATTTCACTTCTTTGGTTTCCCCTCTTTTTGTAGGCCTTCATGAGTGACCTTTCAAATGTTGAAGCGTGTGTTCTTGTTGGAGGCTGCGTTTTGGCTGTTGATTTGTTAACTGTTGCTCATGAAGCATCTGAGCGGACAGCTATTCCTCTGCAGTCTAATCTCATTGCGTCAACCGCATTTATGGAGCCTTCAAAAGAGTGGATGTATATTGACAAAGATGGTACAAAAGTTGGTCCACTTGAAAAGGATGCTATTAGAAGGCTGTGGTCAAAGAAGTCAATTGATTGGACAACAAAATGTTGGGCCTCCAGTATGCCTGACTGGAAAAGATTACGTGACATTCGAGAGCTGCGTTGGGCACTTTCTGTTAGAACACCTGTTCTGACTTCTGCTCAGGTATTCAGTCTGCAGCTTTATGATCATGTGCACACACACGGCCCATATGTAATTTTTCTGTACTGTCGTTGATTCATGAAAATGTGTTTCTGTTCGCAGATTGCGGATGCTGCCTTGTCTATCTTGCATAGTATGGCATCTGCACATTCTGATCTTGATGATGCAGGAGAGATAGTGACCCCAACTCCTAGGGTGAAACGTATATTGTCAAGTCCAAGATGCCTTCCTCATGTCGCTCAGGTGTTTTTTAGCCTCAAGTTTGCTTTGTTTTTCTATCAGTGGATACTACTTTGTAGCAATCCTGTTTATACCATTGATCATACAGGTGCATGATATGGGCATTTATTCCCATAAAATACCACCAACACACCCCTTAATCAGCAACTAGGATACAGATAGGAGCATGTCTGATAAACATAATCTAAACAGCAAAGTGTGCTGATGAAGTAACAGTCCCATAAAGTGCCAGCAGATTATAAATCCCTAGTAAACCTGTGAGCGTAGTTATCACCGTTACTGATCTAGCAGTTGTGTTTATGATAAGCTGTTGTCGTACCAGTAAAGCTCATGCTTATATTGTGATAAATTGATTTAGCTCTTCAATTATTCTGTTATGACTTATTTCTCATGAGCTCTGGAATCATTTTATCAATCAAACACTGACCAAACAAAACATTTGAAATTGTATATAGGCCATGCTTACTGGGGAACCAAGCATTGTTGAAGTATCTGCCTCTTTGCTTAAGGCTATTGTCACAAGAAACCCCAAAGCTATGATTCGATTGTATAGTACTGGTGCTTTCTACTTTGCATTGGCATACCCTGGTTCCAACCTTCTATCAATCGCACAACTTTTTTCGGCCACACATACTCATCAAGCATTTCATGGTGGTGAAGAGGCTGCAGTATCTTCATCATTGCCTTTGGCAAAGCGCAGTGTACTAGGTGGTCTGCTCCCAGAATCATTGCTGTATGTCTTAGAACGTAGTGGTCCTTCTGCTTTTGCTGCCGCAATGGTGTCTGATTCTGACACACCAGAAATTATATGGACCCACAAAATGAGGGCAGAACATCTTATCCGTCAGGTATTTTGCCTGTAGCCTTAATTGCTATTTTTTAAGACATTTGCTTTGAAATCTCTGGATTTTAATCTTACTTCCAAATACTTTTTTTTCCATTCTACTTGTTTTCTCAGGTTCTACAGCATCTCGGTGATTTTTCTCAGAAATTGGCTCAACATTGCCATTCATTGTATGATTATGCTCCTATGCCACCTGTGACCTACCCGAATCTGAAAGATGAGATGTGGTGCCATCGTTATTACCTTCGGAACCTATGTGATGAGATCAGGTTTCCTAACTGGCCCATTGTTGAACACGTAGAGTTTTTGCAGTCACTATTGGCAATGTGGCGTGAAGAGTTAACTCGCCGTCCAATGGATTTGTCTGAAGAAGAAGCCTGCAAGATACTGGAGATTACTCTTGATGATCTTGTAATTGGCGAGAAGGGTAGTAGCAATAAGTCATCTGAGTTAAATTTGGCCAGTTTGGCAAAAAATATTGAGAACATCGACGAAGAGAAGCTTAAGCGCCAATACCGGAAGCTGGCAATAAAATACCATCCAGACAAAAACCCTGAGGGAAGAGAAAAGTTTGTTGCTGTGCAAAAGGCTTACGAGCGATTGCAGGTATTCCATTGTTTCTATGACTGTTGACACCATGCCACCTTTTGCATGCTTGATTTCTTAAGTTCAATTAATTAATTAATTGGAGGCACCATAAATAAAATGATAGATGGTTAGACGGTTAGTTATATGGAATTAGGCATGCAATAGTTACATAACCCCCTTGAGCCCCTTCAAAGGCTGCTATAACTGGATTATTTTTAGTATAGAGTAATTTTTCGAGGAGGACTGCTAGCAACATAAAATGAGTGTAGTAAATCTCAGGTTATCCTTTCTAAGGAAGACTAAGTTTTTTTTTCTTCTTAGCTTTAAGTTTTCTCCTGTGGAAGATCTCTAAATTATAATTGTGTATGGAAAACCATTTGCTTGTTGAATTTGATTAATCTGTTCTCCATGTTTTGCCTTCTCTTTTTGTTTCTTATTCTGTTATTTGGTCCGTCCTTTTCTTTTATTAGGGTATAACTGTATGAGCAGATTTCTTTTGTGCACTTCACAAATCATTTTCCACCTTGTAACATTCGCCCTACAAATTGGAGTAAGGCAAAAGTGTGAGAAAATATTTAGTACTGTTAAGATTATTCCCACAGTGTTGACTATTGACATTGAGTCCTTTTAAAGATATTTACTGTGAATGTAATATAATATCTATGTATGCAGGCAAGTATGCAAGGATTGCAGGGACCACAGCTCTGGAGGCTGATACTCTTACTTAAGGCACAGTGCATCTTGTACAAGAGATATGGACATGTTTTGGAACCATTCAAATATGCTGGCTATCCTATGCTGCTAAATGCAGTTACTGTAGACAAGGATGATAGCAATTTTCTTTCATCTGATAGAGCCCCTCTTTTGATAGCCGCTTCAGAGTTGATTTGGCTGACGTAAGCGATAAGAAACTTACTTTATCTATGTTTATTTATACTCCCTCCGTCTCATAATAAGTGTCGCCGATTTAGTACAAACTTAGTACAAAGTTGTACTAAATCAGCGACAGTTATTTTGGGATGGAGGGAGTATATTTTTTCAGAAACTGTTTATTTTCATTGAATATCTCTCATGTTCTTCTCATTCGCTGCCAGATGTGCATCATCTTCATTAAATGGAGAAGAGCTTATACGAGACAGCGGTATCCCGTTGTTGGCAACACTGCTTTCACGTTGCATGTGCATCGTTCAGCCCACAACTCCGGCACATGAACCAGCGGCAAAAATAGTCACCAATATAATGCACACATTTTCAGCGCTCAGCCTGTTTGAGTCAGGAAGAGCTGAGATTCTTAAGTTTAGTGGCCTTGTTGAGGACATTGTGCACTGTACAGAACTGGAATTTGTTCCCTCGGCTGTGGATGCTGCTCTGCAGACAGCTGCTAATGTTTCAGTTTCATCTGAATTGCAAAATGCTCTGCTTGCCGCTGGCTTTTTATGGTACTGCCCTGCCATCCTTTTGCTATTTGCTATAATAATATTATGATTCCCTCCTCTCCTAAAAGAAAAGAAGCTATAGTAACATGGAGTTAGTACTGAACGAATTCTTCTGTACATATTATACTTGACTGAATCAAATTGACATATTATACATGGAGTACATTAGCAAAAAAGGAGGTAATGTGAAGCTATAGCAGTGACATATCAATTCAAATGTTTTTGCAGGTTTGTCTTGCCCTTACTGCTTCAATACGATTCGACAGCAGAAGAGAATGAGACAAATGAATCACATGGTGTTGGGGCAAGGGTGCAGATTGCCAAAAATCTTCATGCAATACATGCAGCTCAGGCTTTGTCAAAGCTTTGTGGTCTTGGTGGCGATGGAATATCAAGCCCATCTAACCCTCCTGCTTTCAATACATTAAGAGCACTTCTTACTCCCAAGCTTGCTGATATGCTGAGAAACCACTCGCCCAAAGATCTATTATCAAATCTGAATTCAAATTTGGAGTCACCAGAGGTAACAGGTTCTCTGTTCAATTGTATATTAGGCAATTTGCTAAGCTTACTACTTTACTCCATCTGTAACAAGCTGAAAGGTATCACACTTCACTATCATTACTGGCACATTATCCATGCACACGCGCATACACCTCACTGGACTTAGTGAATTCCATGACAGTGGATCTAGCTTCAAAGATGTAGCAAGAGCAGTTTCATAGTCTTACTTAGTCTCTAGTCCTGACTTGATATTAATTAGCTTATTAGCTATGGAAGTGATGTTCTCTACGGGTATAAACAGAAGCACACTCTGAGTAGTGATGCTGTTGTTTATTTAATCAATACACACCATGCAATTGCTTCATAGGGAGCAATTATAAACTACTTCCTCCGTTCACAAATATAAGATGTTTTGGATATTTCAACATGGACTACATACGGACTGAAATGAGTGAACAAACCCACTAAAACGTGTGTATATACATCCGATTCAGAAAAAAGCTAGAACATATTGTATTTTTGAACGGAGGGAGTATTTCATTACTTACGTGCTACGTCAGTTCGCAAATGGGCAGCTTCCTGGAGTGTATGCAGTTAACCTTCTCTGCATTTAACTCGTAATATTTTTTAGATGAAAAGTATTTCCATAATATCACAGTATGATAATTTGTACCGAAATATTTGCATGGAAAGTAGTGGCCAAATTGCATCTTGGAGACTGTATGAAAGGTAATCTAATTACGAATGGAGGGAGTAGTTACTTTCCAATAATCTACTACAGTTTGGTTCTATATGTGATGATGGCTTCACTAATTTACATATTCTGTCGCTTTAAGTGAGCAATTGCAAGCTGTTTTTCATGAACACGACTTCAGAGATTATTATATGACAATCTACTACTGTTTAGTTGTATGTGTGGAGTTGATTTTTAGCTTAAGACTTTTTCCTTGCTGTAGATCATATGGAATTCTTCAACCAGAGGAGAGCTCCTCAAATTTGTAGATCAGCAGCGAACTAGCCAAGGTCCTGATGGTTCATACGATTTGACAGAATCACAGTCTTTCAACTATGAAACTTTGTCAAAAGAACTGAATGTTGGTGATGTCTACTTGAGAGTTTACAACAATCAGCCAGATTATGAAATAAGCGATCAGGAAGGATTTTGCATTTCTCTTCTTAAGTTTATAGCAGGTTTAGTGCAACAGTGGAATTCCATAAATTCTGAGGAAAATACGATGCACGAACATGATTCGGTTATTGATCAATCTACTGAAAATGGTGGAACCAGTGATTCAACTAATGAAGGAAAAGAGGATAATTCATTTGAAAAGGGCAGTAAATATGAAACTGGCGGAGATTGTGAAGTTATTACGAACCTCAGAAGTGGGTTAGCATCACTTCAGGTACTCTTTTTGATCAGGTTTCTCAAGTGTTCTGTGTATGCTGCTCATTTTCTGACTTGTGTTTCATTCTTTTTTGCTACAGAATCTTCTGACAAGTAATCCAGGCTTGGCTGCTGTTTTTGCTTCCAAGGAACGATTGACACCTCTATTTGAATGCCTTGCGCTGCCTGTTTCTCCTGAAAGCAATATTCCACAAATTTGTTTAAGTGTGCTTTCTCTATTGACAAAGCATGCTCCTTGTTTGGAGGCCATGGTCGCAGAAAGGACGAGTCTCATTTTGCTATTTCAGATACTACACTGCAATCCTTCTTGCAGGGACGGAGCGCTTGCTGTCCTCTATTCTTTGGCCAGCACGCCAGAATTGGCCTGGGCTGCTGCCAAGCATGGTGGTGTAGTGTACATTCTCGAACTTATGTTACCTCTTCAAGGTGACAATCTCTATTTTGTCTTTTTTTTTTGCTACATTTCGATTTTTATATGAGGCTATGGTGTTGCTATTTCAGAAACTAAAGTGTATTTCACACGTTTCACATTCTTCATGCTCTTGCTGTTTTGTTGACACCAGCTGTTATTTTCACGTGCAACAGTATGTTTAATTAAACGAATTTTTTAAATGTAGTTGGAACTTCTCACAAGTATCTTGCACTGATCCACCACCTTTAAGTTTCCTATATGTGTTTATCAAACTTTGCTCTATTTTTAACTTCTTACCGTTCACTTTAGTTTTTTCATGCTTAACTACCACTAGTTTTTAGAGATCTAATTATGTACAACATATTACTCACTTAGTTTATATCATGTAGAGGAAATCCCTATGCAGCAAAGAGCTGCAGCTGCGTCCTTATTGGGCAAACTTGCTGGGCAGCCGATGCATGGTCCCAGGGTGGCCATCACACTTGCTAGATTCTTGCCCGATGGTTTGGTTTCTGCAATTAGAGATGGACCTGGTGAAGCTGTTGTTTCATCTCTTGAACAGACAACAGAAACTCCTGAACTTGTATGGACACCTGCAATGGCAGCTTCTCTTTCTGCGCAGCTGTCTACCATGGCGGCAGACCTTTACCAAGAGCAGATGAAAGGACGTCTTGTTGATTGGGATGTGCCGGAACAAGCATCTGGCCAACATGTAATGAAGGATGAACCACAGGTATAGTGCTTGGTCTAGAATTATTCCGGTATCTGCATTTCATAACATTGGCTTAGGTATTATCATGCTCTGCAAATTTCAGGTTGGTGGAATATATGTGAGACTTTTCCTAAAGGATCCCAAGTTTCCACTGAGAAACCCTAAAAGATTCCTTGAAGGGCTCCTAGATCAATATGTTTCTTCAGTTGCTGCTACCCACTATGAAGCAAATGCCGTTGATCCAGAACTTCCTTTGCTGCTTTCTGCCGCACTTGTTTCCTTGTTGCGTGTTCATCCGGCACTTGCAGACCATGTTGGTTACCTAGGTTATGTTCCAAAGTTGGTTGCAGCTATGGCTTATGAGGGAAGAAGGGAGACTATGGCATCTGGACAGGACACAAGTAGAGCACAAGCAGAACCTATTGAGCACGACAACTCTGATGGTGTCCCTGAGACCACTGTGCAGACTCCACAAGAGAGGGTTCGCCTTAGTTGTTTGCGAGTACTACATCAGCTGGCGTCTAGCACGACTTGTGCTGAAGCTATGGCGGCAACAAGTGCAGGAACTCCTCAGGTATTAAGTTATAATGAACTTATTTGTGTTTGTTATGACTCTTGAGGGGCACATTGCATATTGAACTTTTTTGTAGCATATTTTTCGTTGATACAGCAACATGGTCACTAATGTGATTTGACTTCATCTGAAGATGTTTGATGACAAAGCTTGATAATACTAAGTTCAGTGTGAACCTTGGTGTTTAAAGAACTTACGACTATGAAAATTCCTTTTCTGGCATCACTTCAACAATAACTGTTTACCTCATAAATTTACAAGATGTCTGCCTTTATAGTTTGGAAGTATATTCTGTAGAACTTATGGGGGGGAGAAGCCAGAAGAGGAAATCCAATATGATTGGCATAGCACATCTTTTCATAAATGGCATCTAAGGGCCCATCGTTATCTATTTCTTGAACTGTCTTGCAGGTTGTTGCATTGCTTATGAAAGCAATTGGATGGCAAGGTGGAAGTATACTGGCATTAGAGACACTAAAGCGTGTTGTTGGCGCTGGTAATCGAGCTAGAGACGCGCTTGTTGCACAGGGGTTAAAGTAAGCTGCTCCAGTTTCCTACCATAACTAGATATATGTCTTTAAATATAAAATAGAATATTCCATTTTCCAAATCTCATTTGATTTCCCAAATTTGAAGTGGCCTTCAACAATTACTATTCAATGCTTTGGTGCTATATATTGTTTAGAGGGCGCGTAAATATGCAACTTATGTTGAAAATCTTTTTAATCAAAATTTGTTCAAACATTTATGAAACATTTGCGTTTAGTGGGTTCCATTTATGTTGAAAACCTTTCTGATCAAAATTTGTTAAATATAGCTATTTTTGTGGAAAATTAGGTATTCTGCAGCATCTCAGCATCTGCCTTTACCCCATTCTTTTGACATTACAGAACTAAAACATATTAACTTGTATTGTTTTTCTTCTGGTTAGACTTTGGAATCCATCATTTGCAATATATATGGAGGCTTTTTGAATGAAAAGGAATCCTAGCCAGGACCTACCACTACCAGTGTCTATTTGCTTCATCTTGTTAGTCACTGCACTGGTAGAGCTACTGTTTTTCAGTGAACATGCTCAGCTATTACAATAACTTATTTTTGCTCTGTATTTACAACGAATCAAAATAGGGTTGGTCTTGTTGATGTGCTCCTTGGCATTCTCGACTGGCGAGCTGGTGGAAGGCAGGGACTCTGTAACCAAATGAAGTGGAATGAATCAGAGGCTTCAATTGGGCGTGTATTAGCAGTTGAGGTAAGCATCATATTCTGGGTAGCATTTTAGCTAAATCTTGCTATTGCACTGAGCAGTTAGATGCAATCAAAAGAGAATTGGTTTGATCATAGGCAGTCTATAGGGAGCTGATGTCCAAAGTGCATCTTCCATTTTGCTTGTTTCGGGTACTGGGTGGTATGAGTTTAAGATTGCCCTAAAATATTTGACCTGAAAATAAATGAAGTGTTTGCCCAAAGAATTGGATGAACAACATTTCGTGTCGTCAAGTCTTCAGAGCATTAGTCTCGTACCTATTGAGTAGTTAAAGCATGATATAAGAGGGTGCAGCCGTTGGATCCTGTTAAGGCCTTGTTGTGGTATTTATGCATTTTAGGTTTGAGTCGTTTGATTTGAAACTTAAATTTCTCCATACTTGAATAGCCTCTACGGCTTGTGTTTTGTTGATATATTTGATGTACTTATTTGTTTTGTTTTATGTATAAACAGGTACTTCATGCTTTTGCAACGGAAGGCGCTCACTGTACTAAAGTTCGAGAAATCCTTAATTCGTCTGATGTGAGTGTACAAAACTGTATGGTTCATATTAGCTCACGAAATTGTGCAAGTAGATCATTGATGAAGCGACTCACTTGGCAGTAAACAAGAACTCTAGTTAGTTAATTAAGATCTTTTTCTGTCTTTTGCAGGTATGGAGCGCTTACAAAGACCAGAAACATGACCTGTTCCTTCCATCCAATGCACAAACTTCCGCTGCCGGAGTTGCAGGGCTTATTGAGAGCTCATCTTCAAGGCTCACCTATGCCCTCACGGCGGCGCCCTCGCCTCAACCCGCCCTGGTCCGTCTACCATCATCATCTCCTCCCCCACCGACTGGTCCTGTAAATCCTGCCAGCGGGCGGCGGCATTCGTAGTGCACAAGTTGAAAAACACGCCGATCTCAGCTTCTTGATGACGGCGTGAACATTTTGGAGTTGGTGCTCTTCAGAGCGACTGCAGGTGGCTTGCAAGTACATAGCATGTACAGTTTTTTTCCGTTACACAGAGGTCGGGTGTCTTGTGCGTTTTTGTACATGTAAAAGCACTTCTTTTCGTGAGTTTCACCTGTCCATAGAAAATATCCGGGATGGAAATGATTGCGTCGATTCGTTTCGGCTTCATGCCATGCCAATACTTTCACATAAGAGGAATTGCATGGTATTTCTTTCTTTCGCCTCCCCCATTTTAAATCGCCTGATGTGATCGACTGGATTCGTCGGCCTCTCGAGCGAGTCACCTCTCCTCTATCTTTCTCTACCGCATCTCTTCTTCCCGTGTCTTCCCCCATTCCCCTCCTCCCCCCAACATATGCCCGTTGCAGCCACCACTCACCGTGTCGCTTCCTCCTCCCTTTGCCTCCAGATGGTATGGATGTCCACTGCTGCAAGAGGCTTGTGGCCCACTCCTCCCTTTGCCTCCAGATGGTATGGATGTCCACTGCTGCAAGAGGCTTGTGGCCCACTCCTGCGGTGACGCGTGTCTTTGTTGTGATCGGCGTGACGATGAGTTTGGAGCGACGTGTGTTCGTTGTGAGGCTGCACAACACTGACGTGACATGTCGGCATTTGTTGCGTGGTTGCGCACCTGTTGCAAGGTCAGGCATCAATGTTGTAGACGACGGTTTCTATAGACGATGGATGCTGTAAGCGGAAGCCTGCGCAACAACGGTCGTTGCAGGTGACATTATGCTGCGAGCGGGAGCCTCTGCAATGATGGCCGACACTCGTCGCTCGTCACGTGATGCTGCAAGTGGTAACATCATTGGGAGTGTAGTTGCGAGCAACAACCATAGGTGCTGCGAGCGAACATTGTTGGTGCTGCGAGGTGGTCGCCGCCACGACCACACTACTGAAATGCGACATGCATGGGTGCTGCAAGGTGGTCGCCGCCACGACCACGCTGCTGCACTACAACATGCAGGGTTTGTCGTGTGCTGCAAGGTGAAGCTTCTTCAGATGGGGATGTCATTTTTTTCTTTAGCCGTGCTTGTGTCGATGACGGTGGCCTAGATGAGCCGGTGAAGGTTGATGCAGGTGAAAGGGATGCTTGTGACTTTGTGAGGGTTGTTGCGATGGAGGCGTGTGCGAGGTGTTGTACGGTGCGAAGGACATCAGAGAAGATTAGACGACCACACATGTCACATCGGATGACCGGCGACCCGGTTGATCATGGACATTTATTCCTCACTATAAGAAATAATTGATGTAATATTTTGTTAAAATTAGAATATTTAGGTAAACCTTAGGCGGGTAGAAGTAACTTAAAGTCTTAGACTAGTAACATGCATATGATGTCATGCGTATGTTGCTACTCTATCTTTCTACGTTCATAATAGGTAGTAACATACGTGTGCTATCATGCAAGCCTTCATTTATTTAGAAGTAGACTCATTTTTTCTTGGGGTGCGTTATGTTACGGTACTCACTCCGGTCCATATTACTTGTCACTCAAACGGATGTATCTAGATGTATTTCCGTGCTAGATACATCCAATATGGTGCTTTTCTGAGAGACAAGGTTATACGAGGGACCGTTCATCAGACGTGGACTGTTGTATCCTATAATGCAGATACTACAAACTCATAAAGCTTAATTCCATCTCGCACCTGTGTCGACCATACCTAGATGTGAGCAAACTCATCTAAAACATCGTATACTTTATATAATTTACTTTCTCCCTAGTTTATTATTTAATTTTTGGTTCCTTCTAGTACCTTAGTTTAATTCTCCTTTTATTTTGTTCCTTGGCATCCTACTTAAGTGAACTATTTTCAAACTCTGGTTTGGGTGTGCGTAGTTGCGTAAAGTGACAAGGCAGCTGTAGGGATTGTGGTGCCATCCTTTTCGCTCCCTGTGGGATCGACAAATTCTACTTATTGCGAAATTGCTACATAACCTTGTCGACTTACATGCATCAAACACAAACTATGACTAAGTTGGAAAAGGAAGAAGCTCGTTGATTTGCACCCACTCGACGTAGCCATGAAGGAAACACCCTAAGTAAATTAAAAGTTTAAAGTAAATGAATTGCGATGAAATCAAAACGGTCAGTACTCGGGCGAGGTGTGGCACCCGAGTGTGGCGTTGTGTCGTGGTATTTATACGGCAAAATGCCATGGGATGGCTTATCGAGTGGTTAGGGACTGACGGGCGCCGACGGTGTCCGAATGCGGGTGTGAGCGCGAGGTGCTGATGAACACGGATGTACCCAGGTTCGGGGTCCTCCAAGGGAGGTAATACCTCTAGTCCTGCAAGGATCACTATGGATATCACCGAGAATACATGGTTGCTCCTAGAGCCGTGTTGGTGGAGGAAGAGGAGAGCTCTAGCTCTGCTCCCTGCCATGTGTGTGTATGGGTGGTGAATTGGCTGACCCCCTCATGGGGGGCTCCTAGGAGGTCTTATACTTGGACCTCCCAGGTTACAAAATACATGGGAAAAGGGGGGCGGCCCCCGACTGCCAGCGTCTCTGGCCGCCAGTGGGGCCCACTAGCTGCAGGGTCTTGTCGGCCGTGGGGCCCACCGGCTGCCGGGTCTCGTCGGTCGTGGTGCCCGCTGCTTCTCGTCACTGTAGCCAGTAGACTACGGCGCCAGGGAGTAGGTACCGCGACGCTCCTACAGTGCCGGACCGCCCCGTCGCAGTCAGCGATACCGGCGACACAGTAGCCATGCTCCCCCGTGACGTAGGAGACTTATCCTTGTACATGGTACAGATGGATTGGATGGATGCTGACCCCGACGGCTACCGACTTCAGCCAGCCTGGGAGCCGGCCGACATGCCCAGTCGGGCTCCAGCAAGGGAGCCAGCCTGCATCATCCAGCCGGTTGCTAGTGAGGGGAGCCGACCGAGGGGCCAGCCAGTTGGGAAAGCGGAGCCGCCCCAAATCTTTTGAAACGCTGACTTGCCTCCTTGAGCCTACCTGAGGGTTATTATCCCTACAGTAGCCCCAAAGCTGTTGAGGTCCTACGGTCTCGAGCGGGGGCCGGAGGGCCTCTGCAGGTTCCCCCCGAAGGCGTGTGTAGGTGCCGAATGCCAACCTTGATGAAAATGGGTACGACCGGTGGCTACTCTCCAGCCGGGGTCGGGCCTGAGGCCGAGGATGCCGGCAGCCCACGGCCGGCCGGCCGACCTGGCCGTCACACAGTCGAAGCCGAAGCTGGGCCGTCCCGGCCGGTTCGGGCCTGCCGGTGTGTCGATTCGTGCTCCGCTGCGCGCCAGCCGCGCGCCACGTGTGGCCCGAAGATGGGGTCGAGCCCCGCCACGCTGCGCGCGACGAGACGTCACCACAAGCCTAGCCCACCAGACCTCAGCCCGCACACAAGATCTTTTGCGGCCCCAGCCCAATAGTTGGGGTTCCTCCGCACTTAAGTGTGGCCGATTATTGCGGGTAGTGTGGATAGTGGGCGCAAACGATCCCACTACCCCACGATCTCGTCGGTGTTTAAATGGAGGGCGGTGGGAGAGCGGCCGAGGCATTCCACACTTTGCCTCAGCCACCCACCCCATCGCTCCGTCTTCCTCCTCGCGCCCGTAGAGCTTCGTTGTAGTGCCCTTCGCGTTCGTCACCGTCGCGCCGTGCGTGCCCTTGCCAGGCAACTTCGAAGGATTCCTCCGCGCCGCCACCACCGCACTGATGCCCCTGCCGCGACCGGAGATGGCCGGCCCGAAGGGCTCGACGACAGAGGAGGAGGACATCCATCGCCTGCCCCGGGTGCGGAAGATCCCGCAAATGGAGGAGGTGATTGCGTGTGCTACCAGGAGCGAGGTGGTGCCGGAGCCGCGGGACAATGAGTTCGTCGTCTTCGCTGCACACTTCTCCCGCGGCTTCAGCCTGCCCAAAGTATTTTTTTCGCCAATTCCTTCCCTTCTTCGGGTTGCAGCCGCACCACCTCGGCGCCAACTCCGTCTTGTGGCTCGCCGCCTTCGTGGCCTTCTGTGAGGGTTACATTGGGGTCTTGCTGTCGACGGACCTCTAGGATCGGCTGTTCTACCTTTGGCCCCAGATGGTCCATGGCATTATGACCGCCTGCAGGGCGGCCGCGGTGTACGTACGGTCAGCCAGTGGCTTCCCGAAACTCCCCCTCATTGAGTCAGCCAAGAAGTGACAACAGACGTTCTTCTACGCAAAGAACACCGACCCGGCCATGGACCGCATAAATCTCCCCCCTTACACAACGCCCCGCCGGCTGCAAGGCAGAACCGGGGCCACAATCCGAAGCAGTCGGTGCCGAAGATAACCACGACACGCGACCGACTGAAGAAGATGATGGCCGTCGAACACCTCGCCGCGACAAACTTTATTGCGACGTTCCTCACACGCCGGGTGTAGCCGCTGCAGCGCTGACCACACAAGATCTGCAACATGAGTGGCCTACATGACCCCTGTCGGCTGTCAACTGTCGAGTTGGAGCTAACCAAGATCGCTCGTCGCGTCAATAACATCACCAACACCAAGCTCGATGTGGATGGCTGGTTCTGGGGCAAGGAGCCCGCTTGCCGGAACTTCCCAGCGTCGCTGCCTCGCAATTATTTCTTCCTGCTTTCTTTCTTTCCCTCCTCACGCCGGCTTCGAATGCAGTTGTTCCCAAGCCAGCAGACGGTCGACGGGCCACACCCGCTGCGGCTGTTACCGGATCATGAGGAGTTCGATGGGGAGGAGAACGAGAAGATATATCTCTCTTCTTCATCCACCAACACAGCTCTAGGAGCAACCATGTATTCTCAGTGATCTCCATAGTGATCCTTGCATGACTAGGGGTATGACCTCCCTCAGAGGGCCCCGAACCTGGGTACATCCGTGTTCATCAGCGCCTCGCGCTCACACCCGCATTCTGACACCGTCGGCGCCCGTCGGCCCCTAACAACTCGATAATCCATCCCATGGCATTTGCCCTAGAAATACCATGACATGTTGCCTCCTAGTGCTACTGTAATCGATGGGGAGAGTAGCCCCCGAGTGTGGCACAACCCCCGAGTGCGACACGACCTCATAGCCCTCGAGTGAAAAATGCTTGATGACCCACAAGTATAGGGGATCAATCGTATCCCTTTTGATAAGTAAGACTGTCGAACCCAACGAGGAGTAGAAGGAATTGACAAGTAATTTTCAGCAAGGTTTCACTGCAAGTGCTATAAAGATAGTTTTGACAGATAGTTTGATATCAAAATAATTTGTAACACGGAAAATAGTTACAAAAGTTAATAAGTGCAACAAGTGGCCCAATCAAGCCGGAGGTGTTCCTTATGATGGCTAAAACGCTCTTGAGGCCACACGAGAATCTCGTCAAGTTACTTTCACCATGATTCATTAAGTTACCATTCATTGATTCCATAAGTGTTGTGTGGATGGACAAAAGCTATGGTACTGTCCTATTTTGAACAAATACCTACTTAGGATTATACTCTCCATGCAAGCATCCACAACTACAAGAGAAATAATTAAGATAAATCTAACCACAATATTAAATAGTTGGATCCAAAACATCCCCCCACAGAACAATTCGTAAACTGGGGTTTGGGTTTCTATCACTCCCGCAACCCATCATCTACAAAAAAATTCCACAAGGCCTTCCCGAGGCCCAAAGATGGTGAAGTGTCATGTAGTCGACATTCACATAACACCGCTAGACGAAGAACAACACAACACATCATCAAAACATTGAACGGTAATCAACTTCACATGATTACTAGCAAGAAGACTTATCCCATTTTCTCAAGAACTAATTGAACTACTCACAACTCATCATGTGGATCATGATCAGTGGATATAAATATGTGATTATAACAATCTGAACATAACAATCTTCCACCAATAAAACCCCTAAGCATCAACTACAAGAAGGAATCAACACCTACAAGTACTCACATGTACCAATATGCGGTTTGATGCAAAGATTAAACAGAAAGTAAGAAATAGGGTTTGGAGATGAGATGGCGCTGATGAAGATGTTGATGAAGATGATGATCCCCATGATGATTGGAGTGTTACTGATGATGAAGGCTTTGATTTCCCCCTCCGAGAGGGAAGTTTCCCTGGTAGAATCGCTCCACCGAAGAGCAAAAGTGCTTTGCTCAAACTTTGGCCTCATAGACGGCAAAAGAAAGTCCCGAGGAATTTCTGTTCTTAGGTCAAAACAGAACTTATAGCCAAAGGGCATCAAGACTGGAGCCAGCACGACCCCACCTGGACAGGTGGCGTGCCTAGAGGGGTGGCTGTGCCACCAGGGCATGTGGCAGCCTGGCGGGTCCCCTGTGGTTCTTCTTCGCTCCATAAATCTTCATATATTCCAAAATAATTCTTAAAAATCCATGATGTATTTGGAGCTCTGGAAAATTGCCTTTCCTTCGGTTGCATTTAAGTTCAGATTTGCAGATGTTCGACAATCCCCCTCTCTTTGTATTCCTTGTGTTTTAAGAGAGAACAAGCATTAGAATTGCATCATAGTGTGAAATATATCATTAGAATAAGATAAATTATAATAAAAATAATGATGCAAAATGGACGTATCAATGCTTCTTTGGAAAATTTGCGAGATAACTTAGAGGAAAGAAAAACTAAGTGGAAGTAAATGAGAAACAATAAGTACAAAACTTAAAACTTTTATTCAACAAGATGGACTTGGAACAAGTTTGTGAGACCACAGTTGGAGAAAAACTTAAGGACATAAATGGCAAAGGAGATCAGGGTTCCACGCAAGTGGTTCCTCAGGTTATTTATGTAAGTTATACAATCAGTATGTACCATTGTTTAACACTTTCAAAATTATAATGGAAACCCAATTATAATTGGTCATTCCCACAGAGGGGCTACCTTGTGTTCTTTCTGTTGATCTAGTTGGAGGACTAGACCACCTTCATTGAATGTGTGCCCTCGTACTTGCCGACTATGATATCGACACATGTTTTGGTGGTAGACAACTTACCTGGTTAGAGCTAACTCGTGTTCCTCCTCGAGGAGACCGAGTCCATCTTGACACACGATTTTAGATTTTGCTTCTGAATATAATTGCACTCAGGGTGATTTGTGAAGAAGATCACTCAGAAGAACTGCTTTGGCACCTTAAACCATGAAGAATAGAGTGAAATTAGTGGAACCATTGACGGTGGTTCGCAACCCCCATAGAACAGATGATAATTCTGTAACCCAAGCACCTGCTGCATGCTCATCGATCAAGCCCTCAAACCTTTTAGAATCATTCCATTGGCTCGTTTAACCTGCCCATTTATTTGCGAGTGTGATACTGAAGAAAAATTGACCCAGGTACCTTGGGACCTACAAAAGGCTTTGAACTCATCTGAATCAAAGTCGGATCAGTTTTTTGCGATTATGCTATGAGGTATGCCAAATCGATAAATAATCTCCTTCATGAATTTGATGGTTGTTTTGGAATCTAAGTTATTAATGGGCTTGGATTCAATCCACTTAGTAAACTTGTCCACAACTACGAGAAAGTGAGTGAAACCGCATGTTGCCGTTCTAAGTGGTTCAACCATATATAGACCCCAAACCGCATGTCCAAGTAAGCAGGATGGTTTTCAGCTCGGAAGTTGGCTTGTTTGTGTAAAACCGACAACCCGTGCATTTCTCTACAATGTCCCGAGCATCAGCATGAGTAGTAAGCCAAAAAAATCTAGGTTGGTATGCTTTTGCAACCAAGTCCCGAGAGGATGCATGATGAACACATGTACCCGAGTGAATTTCATCCAAAATATGTTTGCCTTCTTGTGGAGAGATACAACGCCGATGCACGTCGGTAACTCTTTCTTTGTGTAGCATCCATGGAATCACGAATGTGTCCTACAGTTCTGCGCTACTCTGTATATCTCTGAAAATGAACTAGAGAGCACCACTTGTATCATGGAATGGATGATCGAAGATCAATAGATCAAGTGCTCTGCCATGGATTTATGCATCACTTCAATTTTCCTTAGTTTGAGAACAATGGTCAACTAATTCGTGCACTGTGTCAATGAGGTTACTCCCACAAAATTTCACTTCACCATGGATCCTGCTAAAGTCGGTGACTACCTTGGGTCGCCACGTCCCTAAAACTTGACATTCAACAGTGAGTGGCTCTTTCACATTCTGACACATGATTTTTCCTATGTCTATCATGACAGAAAATGGCTCTATCAATGGAATTCTGAGAAATGCAATTTATTCTATTGGCGATGGATATTCTTTGATATTGAAGAGTTGTTCCTTTGGATCTTATTTGATTCTTCTCAAAGTCCACACATTTTCAAAATCTTCGCGCCATGGATACATAAAGTAATTAATCCCTACATGGGTAGGATCTACTTGGCAAAACAAAGTCACAAACGCTTCATTTCTCCTGTCTATGACACTTTGCAAGTTTTGCAAGATATATATTTGTGTAAAGCTATGGCTTCGAGCCCTCAGAAAAGTTTCAGGACATTTGATGGTTCACAAATTCCTCAAATACAAAAGAACGTGAAGCCCCAAGTTCCTAGTGAGATGGAAATTAACCTGCGCATGCAACAATTGCGTCTCAAACAAATGGCAGATGACACGCGTCTTGCATCAAGAGTTAGTTGTCCAACCGAAGGCCCTATTCATCTCGCGGGGTTCCTCAGTAATTAAGATTGCAATAATCAAACAAATGTATTGGGTGTTTAATGACTACACCTCTTGAATCCCCGGAGATAGGATCCGTGTTACCATACTAAACCTTTCTATCACTGGTGTTCAAAATAACACTTCACGGTCTCCCTGCCCTTAGCCCCTTCGTGGATCACCCTCCATGATCCTGGCTACCTGCAGGGACGAAGAATACACACGAGAAAAGAGACATCAACAGAACAATTTTATTTATAGATATGGGACATTAATTCAAAGCCCTTCCATTGATCCCTACAACAAATACATCGGGTTGCAAGGCTCTTACCTCAACCCATACCTTACCGAACTACTCACACATGGAGATCAAGTCATACGAAGAACACATCATAAAACACATCATGAAGGTGGATTGATTGGTAATATGTCTTACAATGGATGTCGTGTGTGATACATGATTACAAGTATGACTAGAGGAGGAAGAACTATGGTGGAGATGGAGATGGCGGTGTCTAGAGTTGAAGATGGGAAGAAGATGATTATGTATTGCGGCTCCTCTCGTGGCTCTTGTGTTAACATTTCGGCCTCGACCCTTTTAAAGTATGTCCAGGTAGACAAGACGCCACGGAATCCATGCCATACGACCGCTCATACGAGCGTTCATGGTCGCATGATGCACCGTCTTTTGTTCTTTTTCTTCTGGTGGCACCTCCACTTGATTTCCTCGTTCTCCTCCTTTACTCCTTTCCTTGTTATGACTTGAATTCATCCATATTTATCCCATTTCCCATGGAAACAAAATAAAGAAAGGATTTTGGAATCCTATGCATTCATTAGTCATTAGTGGCAATATCGGAGCGAATATCTTGGTTTTAATGGAATATAGGTTTAAACTCTGGTTAGACGAGTGTAAAATATCACTCATTGTAGAACATATGTCAAGACCTGGTCCCTGATAGGAGTCCCTAATCTCTGCACTTTCTGTGTCAGTCCCTGGATCAATAGCTGACACGCACAGTTGATGATGAAATACCAAGAATATATCGCATGTCATAGTATTACATCGTAGATCCAACGTTTTACAATACACACCTGCTTAGCTCATGGGATAGCTTACAATACAATCATGCAGCGGAGATAATATTCTAGTCTTGTGGCATCCATCGACTCACAGGCAATAGCTGAGTATAGCATCGTAACCCTACTTCGTACCTTCTCTTCGATATGATAAACCTGCAAAATGATACATTGCAACCACTAGGGTCAATACATTGGATGCATTGGCAAGTCCACAGTTAATGGAAACCTATTCACCTACATGCACTTTGCCTGGTGGGGTTTAAGGATCTTTGCATAAAACATAATTTTTCCCTATATATTATGTAGGTCTGTAGGTTGGACTCTAGGCCACTATATAGTAGTCTAGAGTCCAACCTACACACCTACATAGTCTAGAGTCCAACCTACACACCTACATCTGCTGGTCTACCGCAAGAGGGTTCCCACAACTTACTCGATCCTGATAGAGCCCATATTGTCTCACAGTCACAC
Organism: Hordeum pubiflorum; assembly: GCA_000582825.1. Taxonomy (NCBI): domain Eukaryota; kingdom Viridiplantae; phylum Streptophyta; class Magnoliopsida; order Poales; family Poaceae; genus Hordeum; species Hordeum pubiflorum. Next base: position 26,972 of record CBMN010035820.1, read on the forward strand.
ATGGAAGCTACTCAACTTTTGAAATCGTACAATCTCTGGTGCCTCGGTGGCATTACCCACCAAATAATACACTCCAATGACCCAATCAAAGCTAGTCCACCCAGATCGATTCATTAATTAAGTAGTAGTTAAGTAGTTTGGATGGTGGAATAATAGTTGGTGATTTCCAATCCACGTTATAGCGGCTAAGCAACTACTTGATGGTTATAAGGTCAGGGTAAGTTTGGACCTAAGTTGTCAACTGATACGTCTCCAACG
>CBMN010035821.1:0-19238 GCA_000582825.1 Hordeum pubiflorum
AGGAATTCTGGAGCGGGACGTGCGTGGAGCCACAGCCGTGCGATGGCCGGGTCGCACGGATGGTCGCACGCAGCGGCCGCAGGCAAGCCGCGTCCGATTTGAAGAATCTCAGAGTATGGTCACTAGTGATTTCCTAATTGATCTCGTCGCCAGATTTGGCTATGCCTACCAATAAAACACAAACACGTCCATATGCGTGACTTCCGGATACATTTGAGGAGTTTTGAGCATCATCTTAGGCAATCCGCTTTCCCCGAATTAATAAGACCCAGCTCGCCTAATTGTAAACCGTGAAGGACGCTACGATAATCCAATCGAATCCTTCCGCAAATTAAAAAAAAAACGAATTGAATCGTGGAACTCCGGCATGCCATGCACTGCACATACTCTGAAAAATCCGAATGTTGTGTGCAGTCTGATCTAATATTGAAAATAATTGCCAGTGATGTGACGGTCTGCCGTATTATTGATGGGGTTATCTGTCACCACTGTGAAAGCGAAAAGTGATTAAGAAAATGAACAGTTGATTTCCTTGACTGGAGGTTAGCGTATTTATACCCTTTGTACTCCCTCTGTTCCTTTTTACTCCGCGTATTAGATTTCGGTCAAGTCAAATTTTACAAAGTTTGAACAAATTTGTATAAAAAATATCAATATCTACAATACCAAATATATATACTATGAAATTACATTTCATAAAGAATCTAACAATATTGATTTGGCATTGTGAATGTTAATAATTTTGTCTATAAGTTTAGTCAAAGTAAAGATACTTTGACTTCGGACAAAACTTATATGCTGACTAAAAAGGATCGGAGGGAGTACAAAGATGATAATTACATAGGCGATAAATGACGGTTGCTAAAATACACGACTAAAGCATTAATTGATAAAGGGAGGCAAGACAATCAAACATGAGATTCCAAAACTACACGACACGCTAAAAGTCGGTACTTGAAGAAACAGGATCGTAACTAAATACATAAGAAAATGAGACCTTGTTCAATGAATCTGTATCTTTTTACACCAAATATACTTCTGCGGGTATTGATATCTTCAAAGGGCATCAATCTGTAAGGTCGGAACAGAATCTCTTTACTTTTTCCACTGAAAAGATGCTTAAAAGTGGATGTTATTTTCCGAAAGATAAGAACAAACAGAAACTAAGAAGAACATCAAAACAATTGTATGATGAATTATTTTTGACTATCCATTCTATAAGTATAAGTTGCTTCCCACTTTCCACGGTTATGGAACCCCACGGAACAATTATCGGACCCCACATCAACATGTATATCGACATGATATATGAATGCATTACACACGCAAAATGAAAATTAAACTATGTCTATACATTACCCAATTCGTGAATCTTTGCGCGAATCAACAACACAGGATCCACGGTGCCCTGGACCTGCATGCCACAAATCCCCTCCCGATTTTTGTGGATGGGTTATTGGACACTAAAATAGTTTTGGGGTGGATTAGAGTAGCCCTTACGATTGACTAAACCTTCAATTGAACGCCTACTAGGTGGACCTGTACTATAGTATTCTTAGGCTATAAAAACTCAATCTTGTTGAAGTGACAGGATGGTTGGCAGCCAATACATGTCGAATTTTCGTCATCAACTGAGGGGTGATTAGGAGGACAAATGGACAAAGGAATTGACTAATTCGTACAGCTTCGATTAATGGTGTCCTTACTTATCACAAACGAAAATAACGTGAGAACGACCACTTGATTGTGACCCTATACTTTTTGATGTAATTTCTCTTCCAAGTCATTTTCAGGATCACACAAGAAGCCAACCAGATAATTAATTATGTCAGCATCCGACATGAATTTATTTATTCATATGTTTTTCCACATAATATGGAGTACAAGACATCAGTACACTCATGTGCGAGACAGCGTGTCGCTCTTAGTGTCAGTGTACAGGACGCAATTTTTGCCCATCATTCACTTTAGGAAGCAAGATCACCTTTTTTCATGGGTCTATCCTTAATTTGCCTCTCCTTGATTCGACAAGATAATTTCCCTCAAACTGGGTAAGCAAATGTTATTTTCTTTTCTAAATAGGCCAAATGACCTAGTAAATGGTTTTACCAGTATCTACAATACACGGATGGACCAATTGCCGTCAATGCCCTCTATTCAAGGAAGTGTAGGAATCGGCAACTCGAATTGGAAGGATGTGTTCTTCTTGTTGGATCTTAATGTCGAGACGACGTCTTGCATAGCTTCCACACAATCTAGGCTTCGTGGGAAGAGGTCATCAACAATGCACAACAACAACAAAAAGGCTCTCCTCCTTGATCCACCTTGTCGTGCGTCTTTACCAATAAAATGGCGGAGGTGACGGTGATAGTTAGCGCAATTAAAGAGAAAGCATCGTTTTGACTTTTGCGGGTGTCAAGCACTTGAGTAATGTAATGACGCGAGAGTAGTTTGTTAGCTTCATGCTGCTTTTGCATGTGGATCTTATAAACTTCTCTTCTTAATCTATGATGAAAATGGCAAATATTTGCCTTATTTAAAAAAAAATACTGGTAAAATCATTTCCGGGAGATGATTCCCTTGCTCATGCGACCTGTATGACCCCAAAATTGGGTGCTCTATGCAGTGGAGCGAGCGTCAACTAACTCCGAAGGGAGTACAATGATATGGACGTGCCATCCATTGTGATCGAATTAGGCTCAGCGGTTAGTGGTTATGGTGTACTCGTCGTTAGCACGACTAGCAGCACGATCAATCGCATTGCCATTATCACTAGAGGTAAACATTCGGACGAAACCAAGCCTCCGTTTCTTCCCCACGGAACGGCCAGACCACACACCACACCTTAGCTTCTTTCTTGCAAATACTGTATAAGCTACTGTATTAACTAGGGCCCAGGTAGGAGTAGAGAATCTTGGGCGCAAACTGCAGACGACATGCCCACCATAGGCTCCCCTGGTCCAAGAGCAAGAGCAAGGAGAAAGGCCGCACTTCCTGGGTCTTGCTGCCGTGCCGTTGGGAGGTGCGTCCTCCATTTCTTTTCTTGCTTCTCCTCTCTCGTCGCCTGAATTTCAATTTCCTCCCCGCTCTTGGATTTCCCTTCTGTCCATCTCGGTGATTTGCGGTTGCGGCGGAGAGGAGGTAGTGAATTGTGGTGTTTCTTGATCAACTCGGCTTATTTTGCTACTGTCAAGTGATGCAGTGTTTATCTTCTTCCTCCTCCTCGTCTGGTCTGGTCTGGTCTGGCCTGGTGTTTATCCTTCTTCTCCATGGATGGTTTTCTTGTTCTTGCTGAATTTCTTCAGAATGGACGCAATAGTGAACATCTTAATCGAGCTGATATGCATGATTGCCTTGTCCTACATGCATTGGATTGATTGATGTTTCTCCTCTTCTTCAAGTAAACTGGCTAAACTGCAATTTGTCCCTTTTTGGTGTCTAAACTACCCATTGGGTGGTGCTGAACAGGGGCGCGTAAGCATCGTCATTCAACTCAACGGTGTAGAGAGAGAGAGAGCTCAAGGGATGGATCGCCGGAGCTGGCCGTGGCGCCGCAAGTCCATCTCGGACAAGGCCCCCGCCCCCACCGAAACCGAGAGCTCGGCCTCCTGCCCATCCGAGACTTTAACTGATGAACAGGTGAGAGGAGAAACAAATATTGTTATCCTTCTTCCTGCATTACATTGATTGATGCTGCAGTGCAGGCTGTTCCTTGCTTCTACTTCTACCCACCCACTCGTGTCAGTTTCCTGAGCCCCCACCCATGACATAACTGGAGTATCTTGAAAATAGTTTTGGTGCGTGTGCAGAATTCTCGATTCTCACAACAAGAAAAAACAGGCAAAATTCTGCAGTGTTCATTCATGTTTAAAGCTCCATTTCTGAAATTTTACGGCACTTTATCTGTGTTTGCCTTGCATGATTTAACCAACTATTGACGGGTCCAAGGAGCAAGAAAAAGGAAATTGGCCTACAGTAAAAAGATTTGATACTGAAGAACAATGCATGTGTAGTGTCAAGGAGTGTTTTACAAGCAAGTTCAGACATCTTCCTTTTTTTTTCTTTTGCGGCGGAGGAAGTTCAGACATGTTGATGGGTGTTTATTGACTTTGAGAGTCCTGCACGCCTTCCCCTTAACAGATCATGCAACATGTGCCGCTCAGAGAAAATGAGAAGGCCATGTGGCATGGCAAACATGTGAGGTTTCGTCCAATGACAGATCTGTAGGGCCTCTAATCTATCGCCAAGTTGCAATATGAACTCTTAAATCGATGTCAGGTACCGGATAGGGCTAGATAGAGATTCCCAATGCTGGATCAGAATTCATCAGCACATATAAGAGAGCCAGATTGTTCGTGACCCTAGCTATTTCATCATCCTACTTGTCATTCTTTGGGGAATAAAATTTTCTCTTTTAGATGGTTTTGTCTTGGTCCCTTCTCTGGTAAATGGTAATACTAGGATACCACGGAACAGCAGCTCTACCACACCATCGTAGTACAGGCGCACAATTCATCTCAGCCACATGACATTGACAATAATGGGCTGCAAGATTCAATCTCACTTGGTGCTTTGGTTGGCAACATTGACAAATCCTCATGGCTATGTGGCAATTTTAGTAGGCCTCCAACTGAAGCAGGGAAGGGAATGGTAGGGGTCCTATTGTCCCTGTACCAGAGTGGCTAACAGGACAAGCCTACCTTACCTATACATGGATGTATACCAAGGATGATGTGTTAGTTGGCACTCTCTTTTCTCCGCCAACATTATGGCTGCAACAAGGCAAGATGCAGTTTTTCTGGTGGCCACTCCATGTGCTGCACCATCACCTTTGGCCCAACTGCACAAATGGCTCATAATGCTTGCTGGCACAGAGCAATCAAGATTCCAGCTCCCTTCATGTGCACCACTACTCACTTGCAGTCTTTTGACCAAGCCTGTCTTTCTCCCTCCAATACTCTAATGCAACAGTCCCGGCTGCCCTGAGTTTGAGCTTATGCATTAAACATTCTCCATGCAAGCTGAAAAATGAACCAAGTTAGTCTTGGCAATGTTTGCTCCTTTTTTTTTCTCTCTGGGAACAGCAATTTTGACTCTTGCTTGCCTTGCCTGTCTCTTCATTGATTAGGACACCCTCAAGAGTTCCCCAAAAGCGCCGGAGGTCGCATCCAAGGAAGCACAGGACAGCAGCAATGTGAAAGTTAAGGTGCTGAGCGAGAGGCTTTCCTCCGTGGTATCGGATATTCGTGCCAAAGATGATCTCGTGAAGCAGCATTCCAAAGTTGCCGAAGAAGCTGTTCTAGGTATGCAGTGCAGTTAAACATGACTGAGCAAGAAGATTAAGCACCACACAGAAGTTACTAGTAGTATCATTTTTTTTATCACGAGCTTAAGTCGAGAGGAAACAGATTGTGCATGCATCTCTATCGCCTTTGACTGAACATATTGACAGGCAGATTCTGCATGCGTTTCTTGTACCAGGATGGGAGAAGGCCGAAAACGAGATGGCGTCCCTGAAAAACCAGCTGAATGCTGCAACTGTCAAGAACTCAACGCTGGATGGAGCGCTCAAGGAATGCGTCCGGCAACTCCGGCGCGCCAAGGAAGAGCAGGACCAAAAGGTCCAGGGCGCGCTGGCACTGCAGTCTCGGGAGTGGGAGTCGGAGAAGACCGACCTAGAGCTGCAGATTGTCGAGCTCAAGGCTAAGCTGGAAGCCAAGTCCGAGCGCTCAGTGGCCAGTGATGGTGATGCCAGCTCCAGGCTGGCCTCTCTGGAGAAGGAGAACTCAGCTCTCAAGGCGCAACTGCTCGCCAAGACGGAGGAACTGGGGCTCAGGACCATCGAGAAGGAGCTCAACAGGAGGGCGGCGGAGGCGGCCAGCAAGCAGCAGCTCGAGAGCATAAGGAAGGCGGCCAAGCTCGAAGCCGAGTGCAGAAAACTGCAGGTGATGACATCCTTCGTTCTTCATGGTTTGGCTTTGGCGCCATTGGAGGCATTATATTACGTGAAACGATTCTTGTCCTCCTGTGTTGGAAGCTAACGTCTCTGGAGTTTTGGGCAGGCCACTGCACGTAGGCCCTCCTTCAGCAGCGACCTCAGGCGCACTCCGAGCTCCCTCTGTGCCGAGTCGGTGACGGACTGCCAGTCGGACTGCTCCGACTCATCGGCGTCGGCTCTGATCACCGAGCTCGACCATTACAAGACCGAGACAAGGAGTGCAAGCCTAGCAACCGCAGTCGACATCGGTATGATGGATGACTTCCTTGAGATGGAGAAGCTTGCTTCAGCCAACGGTGCCGTCTCCAGGAACAATTATGCCGAGGACACGGGTGGTCAGCTGGTGAAGCTAGAGGAGAAGGCCAGGAAGCTGGAGGCCGAGAAGGACAAAGCTTTGCACGAAGCTCAGCGCGAGCTGAGGGCTTGCCGCCATCGGGCAATGGTGGCAGAGGAGAGATCGGCTGAGATGCAGAGGCAGCTGAATCTCGTCAATGAAGAGAGGCATGCCATGGAGGCCGAAATGCAAGACGCCGAGAGGAAGAGGAACGATTTGAAGGGTAGACTTGAGCTGGCCCATGGCGAGATCACGAGCCTGTTGGACAAGGGGCGCATCCTGGAGGAACGGCTGGACTCGGAAAAGGCGCTAACGCTGGAGCTGGCAGCAAAATATCAGCAGATGGATGCGCTGGAGTCGGAGACGAAAGAGCTGCGTGCTCAGCTCGAGTCTGACGCCAGGAAATACAGCGACAAGATCACCCTGCTAGAGAGGTGGCTCGCAGAGAAATGCCATGCCGTCGATGCTCTGGAAGCAAAGATCAAGGGTGCAGAGATTGAGCTGGAGCTGGCAGGCCAAGAAATTGTCTCATTCCAAAAGAAGGTGCGTAGCCTGGAGCAGCAAGACAAGGCATTGTCTGTCGAATCCGCAAAGCGGTGCCATGATCTCCAAGCACTCGAAGCAGAGAGAAATGAGCTCAGATCTCAACTCCAGGCTGCCAATTCAGATGTCTTTGCCCTGAATGAGAAGGTTAACATGCTTGAAGAGACTCTGGAGAAGCAAGGGCCGCTGATTGCAGAACTGGAATCTCAACTCAAGTCGGCGCAAGCTGAAATCAAGAGCTTGAAGGAGAATGCCAGGCTGTTGGAAGTGAAACTGGAGACGCAGAAGAACTTGTCATCAGCCTACATAACTGCACTGGATGCTTCCGAAGCCCAGAAGAACAAAATGACTAGCCGGTTCGAGCTCAAAGAGAAAGAAGCAGAGGAATTGCACAGAAAGGTTTACTTGCTTGAGGAACAAATTCTCAAAGAGAGAGCAGAATCATCGGAATATGCCGCGCAATGCCATGAATTGAAACAGGAATTGTGCAGCAGAGCTCCAGGTCATCAACCAAAAACTATGGCAAGTACAGACCTGCACATCACAAAGGTAAAGTTTATGTTATCTCTTAACTATCGCCACCATGTCTTGTGATGAAAAGTTGAGGACTTTTAAGTTATTATGTTTTTCTGATGAGTAACTGGAATGCCATCACTTTGTACAGGAGAAAGAGCTAGCTCGTGCTGCAGGGAAACTAGCAGACTGCCAGAAAACAATAGCGTCACTGAGCTCGCAATTGAAAACGTTATCCGACTTTGATGAATTCGTCCCTGGAGTTGAGAATCATGACATCGCCTTAGCTGAAAGCTGGGATGGCGATCTGAAGCTCTTTGATTCAGCTAGCTATCCAGCACAGTTGGGCTGTTTGGCAGTCACATGATTGTGGTAGCAAAGAAAGATTGTGGAAAATTATATGGCTTGGCTGTCACATAATAAGATTGACAGAATCCTTCCTGATTCCCTATGGAGACAAGTTAATACTCCCTCTATCTCAAAATGTAAGATAGTGTCAAAAAACGTCTTACACTTTGATACAGAGGGAGTACTAGTTTATACAGATGAGAGCAAAGGCTCATATGAAAAAGCACTGCTCATATGGAGAGATGAACTGTATATAGTAATATAGCCATAAGGGAACTATGTGTAAAAATTAATTTTGGTAAACTTGTCCCATGAAATTATCGAAATGGTTTTTAACCTCGTCTGCAGCACAAGTCCTATCTTATATGTTCACACCCAACACTTGCATACATACTTATTATCATCTTATATCGATTGGCAGAGATCCTACACATTTCGGCCAAAAATAGTTCCAAATTACAAATGTCCAGGAACAACTTGCATTAATTTCACTACACCAACAGGACTGACGTTGTCCATGCTAAACTAGGCCATTGTTACTTCGGTACTAACTAACCAAGATGAGAACGCACAGTCAGATGACAGTATAAATGAACCATGCCGAGTTTGATAATATTTCAAATCACTTATCATAATATTATAAAACAGCAGGTAATATTTCAAGGAAAAATTACAAATGAACCATACCGTTCGAGTTTGAATGAACTTGTACTTAAAAGGCATTCTTTTACAAATTCACTAAGGCAAGCACCGTGGTCAGAAGTCAATAATTTCAGCATACCAAATGTCCTAGGCAACTTGTTGCTTCTTGCTTTTCTTTTTCGTGCCTTTGCTTCTTTCGCCAGATTCAGATTTTGTTCTCTTTGGGGCACATGTCTCAGCATCGCTGTCACTAAGGTCAGCCATCTGAGTTCCTTCCTCATCCTCTGCAACCCTTCTATTATTCTTCTTTTTCTTCTTTTCCATTCTGACTGTTTCAGCATCGCCTTCATCCTCGGCAACCATCTTCTTTTTCTTCTTTTCCTTTCTGACTGCTTCAGCATTACAGTCATCAGGGTCTACCATTTGAGTTCCTTCCTCATCCTCTTCAACCAATACATTCTTCTTTTTCTTCTTTTCCCTTCGGACTGCAGCTTCAGCAACCATTAAAGAATCTGGCTGCTTGGATTTAGCCTCCTCAGATTCTAGACACAACACCAGTGTTAGCACAGTACTTCAAGCCTCAAGGCATCCATCAAGATGCAGTTAAGATGTACGGCATTTTAACACAACATCTTAGAGCTCAGAAGTGTTCCGAGTAAAAAAGAAGCAATACTCTCCTAATTATATTATCAGTTTCACATCAGATGACCACATGGTTCAGTTCTAAAGGAAGCACTTTGCCCTTACAACAATCACAATTCAAGATAACATGAATGTCAAAAACAATGGCCACTCTCACATCTAACTTACCAGAACAACAATGGAAAACAGAGAACATAACACAGAATAGCTACTGAAAATACATAAGAAACTCCCCGCAAGAGAGAGAGAGAGAGAGAGAGAGAGAGAGAGGAACCTTCAGCTGAGAAATGTGAATCGATAACAACTGTCGTGAGATGCTGCTTGAGATAGACCTGTTACCAACCAATGACATTTGTTAGATCATGAAGAGTTTAAAATGAAGAACCATGGTGTATAACCAGTATCGCAATCACTAAAGGCCAATTAACTAGAGTAAAAGGTTAGCCATGATAGAAACAAAAAATTGTCTATCATATATACCGACAAGTATAAATGAACTTGCACAGTCAAGTCTAGGATAATACTTGTTTAACTAGAGTAAAAGGTTAGCCACAGTAGAAACAAAAAATCATCTATCATATATACCGACAAGTATAAATGAACTTGCACAATCAATTTTAGGATAATACTTGTAACATGCGTAGAGAAAATTAATTACACATTGATATTAGGAAGGATATCATTTACGCGTTAATTACGTGGATAGTGTAGATGTTGATATTTGATATGCTATATTAACTGCACGCTAAACATGTTCAGCGCTCGCCATTGGAGCAATATAGATCATTGGATTGATATGGTTTGATGGCTGAGATTTGTTGGATCTACCCATTTGGGTCTTCTATATTGGTATATATAGATGTTTTGTTAGGTAATAAAGAGTATCCCAAGATTAAGTCGTAAGATATTTGGCTAGTCAATGATATCTTCATGCTCACTATAATAAATTCATTTATATACACACTCATGTGAAAATGCACCAGAAAACAATTAGAGCAATATGAAAAAAAAATAGCAACAATTAATTGCAAGGAGCAACAACAAACTTCGAACTGAGTTTGAATGCTGTGAAATTAATTTTAGACATACCGCAGAAAGCAGCTGCCTTGTATTTGTATCCCAGATTCGCAAGTAGCTGTCCAATCCTACAAAGACCAAAATATTATCTCGAGTTAGTTCAAATAAGTACAAACAAAGAGAGCTAATAACAAGTAAAAGTGCACAACAAAATTGAGGGAATGTAAAACTACATATATTGCATTCAAAATAAATCAATCTGAAATAAATGAAAAAATATTACTCACCGCAAGATGCTATCAAAGGCAGCTCCGGATGCCTAACTATTGATCTAATACTTCCACTGCATTTACCAACATAGCATCCGAGTAGTTTTCCTGGAAAAAAGGTACACACCAATCACAGCGCTGTAAAATAAGTTATACTCGCATACATTGTACCTTGGGTTGTTATTAGCCATAATCATTTGTCCATATCACTGTATTTAATAATAAACTAAGTGTTACGCAATCTCTGATCTGTTAAACATTATACATCCAACTATAACATGTAGAAATGCTGATAAATATTTCAGCTCTACCATTTCCATTAGCTGCAACTGCATGTCACTAACTAAATGTCAATTAGACAAAATAAAATAAAGAAACGGTCCAATATAGGTACCATTATTGCCTATACAAAGCAGCACATCATGAAGTGGATCTGATGATTAAAAAGGAGTAGACTTGTGGCACATAGGTTGAAGTTTAAGAAAAAACAGGTGTATTTCGTAATTCAAACCTTCAACATTATCCAAAACTAGTTACCGAAAATGAAACTAAGCTACTTTAACACTCGAAAAGGCACATGTTTCAAAAATACACAAGTGCCATTAAAAAGTACTGCCCACCATCTGCTTATCATACCTGTTCTCATGTCAAAGGAAGCGAGGTCTCCTGTTGTTGTCCCAATATAGACAGTATGTCCATCTGGGTCCCCTGCAACTGCCTTGATTGGTGACTCCCTAAAATCAACTGAAACAACAGATCTTCTTTGTGAAGCAGTATCATATAAGCGAACCTGGCAAACACAAAATGAAAACACCATCAGTGGTAGTAAAGTTGAGCAGCCATCATCAGTGCATAGTACAGATGCAAATGGTCGTAGCAAACATCCGCAGCTAATCATTACCTAGCATAAAAGAAAGTAGAAACACACCAATTTAGCAAATGAAATGGTTTCATCATTTACGAGCTATGAGGGGACTAAACACATGTAACAGGCATCATAACAAAACCCCATCAACTAGCAGCCTTGCAGTCAGAGAGCTGAATTCGTTAAATTTGTTGAATTCTAACACAAACATTGAGCATTTTTTTATCCATGCAAGATTAAATTTGGAATTCTGTTAGCATAACAGTGATGAAATATGGTACCTGATGATTATTTGTGCCGGCTACAATTTTACGGTGATCATCCTTGCACAGGAAAGTTCCAGCAGTGAACCAAGGTTTGGTAAATATACCGACGTTGTTAGCTCGGGGCTGTGAGATCAAAATAAAATTAATATAGATAAAAGTTTGCTACAATATCAGCTGATAAGTCAGAAAACGGATTGTCACTTACAGATTTAGCAGACCATATCTTACTACAAGATGTGATATCCCACAAGTTCACTTCCATACCATTCCTACAATGAATGAAATAACTGTTAAAAACACTACAAATTTCCTGAATGATTTTCACATCTCAGACAGAAAAGCTGGTAAATAAAAGGAATGCAGCCCAACAGCAGTTTTTTAAGCATACAGTATTAGATAATCACATGCTAAAGGTTATAGTCAACTCACCCTCCGAACATCGCATAGTTTTCACCAGCATCCACAGATGAAAACTGCAATGTACCCTTGTTACACACGTCCCAAGTGCTTGATGGCCCAACATCCGAGTCAGACGGTGTGTTTTCTTTTGCAACAGATCTCACACTTGCTTTGCCCTTCACCGTACAAGCAAGAAATGTTCCTAACCTGCAACGAGCAACTTGATATAAATACAATTTGTCCAATATCACCAAAATGCAGAGGACAATGAACTTTTCAATGATATATATGGATACTTAATACAGGTGTAGACGTGTGGTAAGATATGTATTAATGGGAAAAATTATCAGCATGTGAAAATTACGTGGATAAGTCTGGTGCATGTTTTCTGAAGAGGTGTAGGGCGACTAGGGGATCATTTTCCACAGCTCCAACAGTTTGCTCTGTCCTATAGGACTTGACAACGGCCAGAGCATCACCATTCAGGGGATTCAGCAACACGACCTACACAGAAAGCTTTGGAATTAACAACCAACTGAAAGAGACACAAGGTAAGCGTCCCAGCTCTGAGAGAAGCAGCAGTCACTCACCACACCGTTCTTCCTTGCCACAGCCAAAACCTGCAAAACACAAGAAGATAGACAATCGTGATTATAGTTCACCAAGGGCTCATGAGAGAGAGCTGAGCTGGTTGAGGGGGCTCACGGGGTCGACGGCTCGGTCGGCGAGTGAAGCGACGAGGATGGCCCTGGAGGCGTCGGGTTCGCCCCACGTCTCGACGACCTTGGCGACGCCCGCCGGTCTAGCGCGGGCCTCGACGACTGCGGCGGGGTTGAAACGGAGAAGGAACAGTAAGCAGCAGGTGGCGGCGGAGGGAAGGCGGCGAAGTCGGGTAAGGTGGCAGTACCTTTGATGAGGCCGAGGATGTCGGTGGTGATGGCGCGGAGCGGCGGGCAGCCAGGGCTCTCCACCGAAGTGATCCGCGGCATCCTTCCTTGGCTTCTCCGGTGGAGGAGAGGAGAGGAGAGGAGAGGCGGCAATTCGGGGGAGGAAAGGCAGAGAAGGGCTTGTAGTGTTTTAGGGTTTTAGAGGAGATAGAGGGATGCAGGGGGAGTCTGGGCCGCGACACCCCTTCTTGCCGTACAGGGCCGTGGAAAAGCCTGAATGCCGAGCCCGGAGGGTTTTAAACAGCGAAAAAACTTATTTAGCGCTTAACAGCAACTCCAATAGCTCCTGTACAAACTTTTTCGTAAAAGTGATTTTATGAAATGATTGTATAATTTAGGGGAAGTTGATTGCCAACTACTTTCTCAGTTCCCGTAAACTTTTTCTGTAAAATATTTTTTTCTGTTTTTCATTAAACAAGCCTAGCTAATGTCTGGGGCTCGCACGTGAGTGACACTGTGGCGTGGGGCCTGCGGCAGTGCAACGGGGCACGATGATGAGATGGCGCGGGGGCGGTGCAGCGTGGCGGCAAGTGACGTGGCGGCGGCATGGCGTGTATAGTTGTAGGAAAGAGGAGGGGGTGGCGGCGGCATGGTGTGTTTTATGGGATCCCGTAGAAACATTTTGGGTTTGAGAGCTTTTTTTTGTCCCAACTTTCCGTAAATGATAAGCGACGTTGGAGTTGCTTAAGACACAAAATAATGTGCAAAAGGTATCAAACACATATCCTACACGCTATTGGGCCCTGCCCCTGGTTACCGCCACAACGGTTTTCCACGTTTTGAGAACGTTCTGGCGGGTCCTTCGCTCAGTTTTTCCTTTTTGTCATATGCTTCTCAAATGTTTCTATCCTTTTTATTTTTTATTTACATGTTTTTATTTTTATTTTCGCTTTTTTCCTTTTTCTTTGGTTTTTAGTATAAAAATTTGTAAAGAATTATAAATTCATGAACAACTATTCTAATTACTTAACATCGGCAAATATTTATTCAAATTTGTGAACCATTTTTACATTGTGAACATTTCAAATTCATGGGAATTTTTCATTCGTGAGAATTTATAAATCGATAAACATTTTTATCAATTTGTGCATATTTTAAAAATGTGTGAATATTTTTTTAGTTCATGACCATTTTAAAAAATCGTGAACATCTTTTAAGCCTAGGACAATGCTCGTGTGTTGCTATGGGCTCGGTGAAGTTCCCCTGAATTTTCACAAATCAAATTGGTCCCAGGACCGACCCTGAAACCCAACTGGACCCAAAGGAAACCAGGAAACCCACAATAAAACTTACGATGGCAAAAAGAGAAACACTTTTATTATAGCCTTTCAACAAACAACAATATTCTACAAACCTTGATCCCCTTGGGTGGTGGATTATTCCCAACAAGAAAAGATTAAACACAATATCCGACCAACAACAGCAAACCGTAAAACAAATCTGACATAAAAGCAATTGTAGGCTAGCAGCTTCAAGCTCTGCTAGCAGTGGAAGTTTACGACCACGCAGGAGATGTCGTCTTTGCTCTTCCTGTTCACCGCTTGCTCCGTCAGATGCTTCGCAGCTGCCTGTGCGTCCTTGATGTCCTTGATCTCATCAACAGCTTCTTGGTTGGTCATCACCTGAATTTGTGTCATATTTGCATTAGTGTCATTTGCAAATTGTACACTAACCAGATGCAACTTAGCAACCCATGCATGAACTGATAATTAATCTAATCAGAAAATAAGTTTGGTCCATGGCAAAATGAATCAAAGCTAAACATGAAAGCCCGGCTAAGTGTTATACATGCTTGAACAAATACTATTGCACTATGTTCAAAAAACAGATCATATAGTGCAGCGTGCACATCCCCATAGATGACTGCACAGAGGTCAGAGCACATAGAGTGGTTCACTGAGCTTAGATAAATAATAATGCATAAGTTGGATCCAATCCATCAGGAATAATTGGTGGGAGATTTATAGGCATCACCTTCCACAGGCCATCACTTGCTAGAATTAGGAAATCTGAACTCTCATTGATGACTTCCTCAGCCACATGTGGCTCAGAACTGAGGTGCTTTTTCAAGCTCCGGTCTCCGAATGCTCTTGCAACTGCCAGCTGCCCATCAACTCGTGGAACATCTCCTGCAAACAAGACATATTCGGAATTGAACCCCAATAAAGTACAGATCATAAGATTGTGACGCTTACTAGCAAAAAGGAAACTGCTATTAGCTGAATCAGGTGAGTGCCACTGTCAGTTGCTATTGGATAACAAACAAAAAATCCTGGGCATGTCACTAGACAAGGTTCAGGAGGAAACTAATAATATTCAGAACCATTAAATTCGAATGAAGATGCTTTTTCAGGCATACATCAACGTGTTGGTAGGGACTGACAAGAGATGGTTGTTACCTGGTAGGTTGGAAACAAATCCACCTTTTCCCTCAATAATTTGTCGCTCCATGCTAGGCTCGTGATCAACTGAAAGCTGCTCTGCTTTACCATTCTTGCTAATAACTGCTCGTGAATCTCCAATATTCGCGACGACTAGCTTCACACTATCGTTACTGCTTATTAAGATGGCGGTAACAGCCGTGGAGCCTCCTCTTCCCAACTCAGCTGCTTTTTCCAATATTTTCTCATCGGTAAGTAGATATGCTTTTCTGATAGCATTTTTCGTGTCGCTCAAGAATTCTGGCTGAGTACGCAGATATCAATACAATAATCAGTATGGCTGTAAATTCAGTTACTATGTCCAAATAGGCATAAGCTGTGAATTAAGTCGCTACCTATATTGCTGTTTCTGTTTCTAGTATGGTAGTTGCAGGTAGATTGCAGAAAAAACATTGTACATTCAAAATATATGCACTTCTTAACGGACAAAGAAAAAATCTAACGTTATTAAAACATATTGCCAACATTACTGAATGGAATGAGTTTTCTTTTTCATCCCTTTCACCTTATGCCGATGAAGCTACCATAACCAAACATTTGGGATATAATAGCAGAACACTCTCACCGGCAACATTTTAGCATATATGCATGGCAGCAATTACTGAATTTTGACCCAAAAAAATCTAAAGCAAGTGCAATTGAAGCATTACCTCGCTCAAGATGTTATCGAAGAGATGGGCACGCAGAAAGTCTGGAACAGTGTGGCCCAGGTGGCCATCAAATATTGCAAACAAACCCAAATCATGCTCCCCAACTTGCCTGTACTCCGCCACCAAGTAGTCTTCCATTGGATGATTTGATTTCCCCTTCACAAGATGGTAACCATGCTTGACACGCCTGCCTGACAATTTTGTCTTGCCTTTCCCTGTTTCTGGCCCTGATGAACTAAAAGCATCTTTCACCTGTAAGAATATATCCAGACCAATTGTCAACCAAGCTATCCTGATAATGACCTCAACACTCAGCAAGACAAATATATGACTACAAGTTTGTTGGAACATCCAGCACAACAAAGCTAAAAGCAAATGTTATTGCCCTCCCCTTCCATTTGTTGCACTCAAAAGAGTAAACTTCACAGGAAACTTTCAAGACAAAAAGACAAAAGATAGTTTCCCAAAATGAGCCTGTCTATATAGTTCCCCAAAATGAACTTGTGTGGAACTGTTTGGACATCCGGTAGTGCATAACATTTCAAGGCAACTAATTTTTTTAACCTTATACCACAAACTCTTAAAACTCACAAGCATATCAAGTAGTATCAAGCATTTTCCAGCTACAGTTCTTGTTTGGTCCGCAACTGCCAGGTTTCTCAGATAATAATATATATTTCCAAAGTTATGTTCCTCTGCTCCTCGGCTATTCATAAATTCCATAAATTTAGTTTAGTAGGGAAAAACATGTTATTAGGCCTTCATCACCAAACACAATTTAGGAACCAGTAAGCACCAAAATAAAACTTAACAGATTTGGCCTGCAGGACTGCATTCCATGTGATTTTCACCTGCAATTCCACATTTTAATGTACGAATGACATTCGGGATTTGGCGTCTAGCATGCATCAATTGATTATAGAGATGGCAGATCTTTACAATATAATCCACTCCAGTGCATTTAGTCCTGATTTCCAACACACGCTCTAAGCACTGAGGCTTCATCAATACAATATAAAACTCATACTAAACCAGCAGACATGGCGGCTGTGTCTCTGAGTGTCAATTAAAGTCTAAGCCTGTGCATATTGTCCACTGTATTGTGCTCTCCTACCATACTTCTATAACCAACATATCGACTTTCTTTTCTCTTGTTCCTAAAGGGTTTGCTTCCTCAAAATTTCTTCATTCCAGGGCTATCAGCAAGAAACAGGGAATTTATACTGTTCGCTAGCGACAACACATGAGACATCCACAAGCGTAGCGCACTAGTGCATATACCCGAGGGATATATAGCTTTTGCTTCTAGCCTTTGTAGTTCTTGATTGCATTTGACTTAAAAAGCACTCAACAGTTGAATAGACATTTGCAATCTCTTTTGCAAAACTAACAACCTTCATTCAGACTAGCACTTGTATTACCACGGTGATATTTTAGCATTAGAACAATAGGTTACCCCTCGTACAGTAAATTACTTTCCTTAGTTAATCCATCCAGCTATTGAAACCTATGTATACCGATACTCCGAAAGGAACCAACTATATACCTCAACCCACCGCCCCACCCCCAGCAAAGAAAAAAGCTAATACAAAGATCCATAGTAGCCAGGGCCCAATACCGGCAACCAGACTTGACAGCTCACAATCATCTGCATCACCGGAGAAGGTAAAATAGTTGACCAGCAAAACTAACCGATTGACTATCGTCATTCTAAAATGTCCCGAGACATGCTCGGACTTGAAGCACGACACGCCCATCACGTCCGCCATTTCACGGTGTCTCTTTAATGGAAGGCCAAGGACAAGAAAAGCAAGCATACGATGCATCTACTATCTAAGCTCGCAAATCAGCGCAAACTGATGAAAACAAGAAAGAAAGGATTCCGTCCTCTTTCCATTTGCGGTGATTACCTTGTCCTTCATCTTGTGGTAGATTTCCTTGCCGGCCATGGGATTGGGTTCTTCTTCCTCCTCGAGACCACCGGTTTACAAGTCCCCTAGCTAGCAGCACAAGAATATGGTTTCTTGGAATCCAGCCGCCCCTCAGAAAGTCAATCGCACCTCTCCCCCGCTGTCATCCACCGAACAATACAGCTGATGGTCGGATGGATCGGTCTGAAGTGATTAACAATGCTAACAACTTTAATAATTGAGAGAGGGAGGGAGGGAGGAGGGGTTGGTAGGAGTGGGGGGTGGGGGTCAGCTTTGGGCTTGCGACGAAGGGGGCTGGATCTTGTTGGATAGAGTCGGTTGACCTGAGATTGGTAGGGGTTGGGGCAATGGAAATGTCGGGTGCGGACAGGGAAAAAAGCGGCTGGTTTCCACCCTGTCCTTTTCATACTTTTTTTTTTTAGATAGCTTACCAGGCTTGCTGCCTGGTCTGTCCTTTTCATACTATTTCACATTTTGGGAGTAGTATTTCATTTCATGTGAAACGCAGGACTAGGGCAATATCTCACGACTCTATTTGAGCACCTGACCACTCTGGAGTTTCATGACAAGCTATCGATGAGAACATGTGTATATACTCTACTTCAAAGCGGTATAATTAGATTGACCGGTCCTCGACCACAAATTGCCAAATGGGCTGCAAACACGAGTAATTGACTTGGGGGTTGTTTCCTCTCTTGTCACGGAAAGAACAAGCGTTTGCTTGTTACTTCAATAAAGTGGAACATGGCCACTTGCCGCTAAATCATTTGTATGCTTCAATTATTTTTCTAGGTATGCCTTTGTATGCAACTTTTTTTTTCTTGAGTTTTATATGGTTCACATATAGCTTTCCGATATAGTATCAGAACCACAGAGAAACATCTAAAGTGTGTGACTGAAATTCGGTTTATTTTAGAAAGGAAAAATGGAAAGATAATAAAATGTATTCAAAGAAAATGAAAGCGCAAAGGTTAATATGTTTTGCAAAAAGTTATATGCATACACTAGACGAAAAAAATACAATGGCATATGGAGAATTTGCATCTTGATTTTTTTTAAATTATCATAGTTATTGTAAAGAAAAGGCAATTAAGGGGGGTCCCCTTAACTTTATGTTGTTAGTGTGTGAAGGTTAATAAACCACATGATTTGGACGTGATTAGTGTGATGTCGGGTTGTTCACTATTCCACAGATTGTCCATGTATGCTGTGTAAAACGTTATGATTTGTGAGAAACTGCTCGACACCCAATAGGGTGTGGCTATCTCATATATATAAAGGGATACACAACGTGTATAAATACATGAGTACAGGGTATGCATAGAAGCTATGTATATACATCATGTAACACCCTCCCTCAATCTTAACTGTGACCTGAAGTACAAAGCAAGTTAAGATTGCGCCTACATCCTTCAAACTGAGGTTGTGGAAGA
>CBMN010035822.1:0-13866 GCA_000582825.1 Hordeum pubiflorum
CAGCCCCACGAACAATTCCCCAACGCGCTTGCAGCACTCCGAATGCCCTTTCCACATCCTTCCTAGCTGCTTCCTGCATTTGTTGCGAAGGGCTTTTGTTTGTTGCCTTGTGGTTCAGCTATGGTCTTCACAAATGCAGCCCATTGAGGACATATGCCATCGGCAAGATAGTATCTCATGTTGTAGTATCGGCCGTTGACGGTGTAGTTGCACGTAGGTGATTCCCCGTTGCAAAGCCTCTTGAACACCGGAGATCATTGAAGCACGTTGATGTCGTTGTGAGAACCTGGCATTCCAAACAAAGCATGCCAAATCCATAAGTCATGTGATGCCACCGCCTCTAGTATGATGGTGGCCTCTCTTGTGTGACCTTGATACATTCTGTCGAACACATCCGGCGCAAGGCAGAGCCAGAGAGTTGCCGGACATACCGCGGTGTCTTCCGGGCCGGCGACAATGTCCTCCGCGGCGAGGTCGGGAGAGATGATCCCTCTGACGGAGCGACCGGGGGGGAGGGGGGCAGAGGCTACTACGCGATGGAGCGCGCGCGGCGACAAAGCTGGGAGACGGACGGCGCGAGTAGGAACAAGAAAGGAAAACAGCAAATGGATCCGGCAGTTCTGCGGGGTGAATTTGGGGGCAATTTGTGGTGGGGTCACGCCGTCAGGCCGACGTGCCCGGGCTCCCCCATATCCGCCTTATATTTCGGCTGGAAATGGGGGGTGCCGGTTAGCCCCGGCGTTTGAGGCCAGCTTGAGAGGCCCGTCTAGGTCGCATTTTCGTGACCGGACAGCCTGTCTGGGCGTTTGAGACGGGTTTAAGGGGTCCGGTCGTAGATGCTCTTACATGATATAGTAAATGAAGCGGCTGCTTATGCAGTAATCCAGGAGAAAATTCTTAATAGAGTTAAATATGTTAGGCCACTACAAAATCTCGGCTATTTTGCGACATTTCACTTGTATCACGTAAAATCGTTTTTCTTCATGGAAAATCAGTAAGTGCCTTGACCATGTTAAGTTTTCTTGATTCAAAGCTTTGTGATTCTTATCCTACTAGATGACACGATTGCACCCTTGACGCAAAGACCAACTACAACCAAGAAGTTAAACAAACTTTGGGCAAATTGTTTAATAAATGTTCGGTTTATGATCATCCCTAGAGGGAGTTACTATCAATAAGCACACGAACGGCCGGACCAAAAAGGATAACGAACAGGGATGACCACCCTTGGAACACGGCAAGTTTTTTTTTTCCTGCTTCAACCTCGCTTCGTTTCAAAATTGTTAACATAATAGTGAAATTGAGCGGGACTATGCCCACCTTGCCTGATTGTAGATTTTGCAGACCACCGGCTCTCCTTTCTTCATGTTCTCGTCAACGCCGACGTGATACTAGTGCACCACCCACCCGGCCTTATTTTGTTTTTCACCGTACCCGATGTGCAACATCAGGATCTTTTTCCAACCTATATGTCGGCCATCGACTTTACATGGTAGTGTATTTACAACCTTATGCCATGTCAAGCTCAAGCAAGGCTATGTATCTATGTTGTGAAGCTTCCTTGGTCAAGCGATGTATGTCTTGGAAGTAAGGAAAAGGAAATATTTGCTAATGTTGTCTGTTTTAACACCTGAACAAGGCACAATCACATGTTGTAATTAACGATCGCATTGAAAAAGATCACGCCGGTACGAAGCAACACTTTTTTATCTACACCTGGCATGGAAGGTTCTAAGGATGTGTGGAGCATAGGCCTTCTCTGATGTATATGATGATGGCTATGAAGCTATCAATCAGAGGGTGAGATCTCGCCCGTTGTCACTAACTTTGGCCTCAAGGTGTTCAATTAGCTCCTTATCCGTGGGATTGAACCTCATGCCAAGCGGCAAGAGCGATGAGCACCTCTTGGAGTACACATAGGCTACATCCATTGCAAATCTGGTCGGTGCATTAAATCCACGCATTTAAGTAACATAATGCACATTACAGCTAAAATCGAGGGAAACTAACATAGAAAACCCCAGCAACAACCCTTAGTGACAATCCCAAACACGTACTAACTTTATATGATTATTGACTCTAGGGCATATTTTCAACAAATATACTTAGGTTTGAGTTATGTAAGAATATATAGGCGTTAAAAACAAGCAAACAAATCAAACAAAAAAAAAGAGTTTGTCTAAAAAAAAATGTGTCAATGTTTTTGTACATGTTTGTGTGTTCCCATGTTCTAAAAAGAATTCTTCATGTTTTCTTATTGTCTAGGAGGTTAGGGAGATTCCAACATGGATCACCTAATCGACTACGAATGTTCGAGCCGGACGGTTCGCACAGTTTTAACCATCCAATATGGCTCACCTAAAATGTCTGGACCAGACCAGAAGTCTGAAACCCCGCAACTGACACCAAATTGGGACATTTGATGGAGTCCGGACGTCCGTCACGTTGGACCCGACACCTTGGGCTCATCCAAAAACCATTTCCGGACGTTGTGTGAAGGAAGAGCCCTCGTCCTTGCCATGTTGCCAGCAAGAAATCTAGTGGCGCCCGGTACTCCCCGTCGCTAAGGAGAAGTCCACGTCCCTGCCTCATCGCCATCCGCACTAATTGGACTACTACCTCAAAGGTGTCGGGGCCTCATTGTTCAAGAGCAAACCCGAGGCGAAGGCATGACAGCGGGCGGCGAAGTGCGGCACATTGGACGACGTTCGTGGAGAGCCATGTTGCCCCAGCCTAGGTGCTCGTGGAGGCTCAGACCATCGATCGGCCCAAGATCATTGCCGAGTTGGACGCCTACTGTAAAATTGGGGCTGACATAGTCCAAACATGCACGTGAGCGCGCCGAAGTGGCTTAAGTGGACGACGACAAAGCTTCATGTGATCAAGGAGGTCTTGCGTGCGAGGTCACTGTCGGGTACCTCGCCTAGTTTAGTTTAGTTTAGGTTAAATTAATTTGAACTTGTTAAATTTTGTCCGTTTGATTGTAAATATATCAAATTTAACAAATATAGTCCATTTAACATTAAATTTGTGTATGTTTGTGTTTGATCCGTTTCAAATGATGCTTAGGTTTGGATGGACGACGCATGCGCGGATATTTGGTGCCGTTTGTTTAGTGATCCGCGTTGTGGGGTTGCCCTTGGAATCTTCATGCCACGGCAGTAGTAACCAGGCACTGCTGAGCGTACACGTGTCCATGCCCCACCTGTCAGCGCCCGTACATCTAGCACTTCCTCCGCAACAGAAAACGAAGACCACCGCCCCGCAGCTCTGGAGACGATCAAAACCGTCCGTTCAAAAAAATAAAGGAAGAAAAGCAGCGGCACTGGATTGATCGTCGCCGTCCGTTCCGTGGCCGCTATGCTATTTATACACCCCGACCCCTTCGCCCTACCACAGCAGCACACGCAGCTTCCTTCTCCCACTTTAGTAGATGCGACCCGAGCGGGTAGCAGCAACTCCATCTGCTACTTCGTTTCGTTTTGATTCTTTGGTTCTTCTGTTTTGATGTTTCTCTTGCGATGGTTTGTTTTTCTTCAACTGAATCTTCTCCTTTGTGATTCTTGATGCGCCGGTGAAGGCGAGAAGAGCGTTGCATGCGTGCGTGCCGGGTCTATTAGGCCGCCAGATCGTAGCTCGAGTGCCGAGGCAGGTTTTCTTTGCTCTTGAAATACGTTTTGTTCTATTGGAACCTCTCTTCAGATCAGTTCAGGAGCCTCGTGTGGCTGGTCGATGAGCACTTGGTGCAAGATCTGCTGGTTTGTGTCATCCCTATCCTTCTTCTTTCCATGTTCTTGTGGTGCTCACGTTCAACTTTCTTTTACCGGCCGGCAAGACGACGTACGGGCGTGGAGATGAGCTCCAAGAACCGGTTCATCTGCACGTACGCGCGGCTCACGTTCCAGATCTGTGTACGTTTCCACCGTCTAGTCAGTGTTGCTCTTTGGGTATATATTTCCGTACCCGAGGCTCTTCTGTTACGTTTCCTTAAGTTCGGAATGGTCTCGACGTGTTTCTTGCGACCATGCATCCGCCGATGAGGATGCATATATTTGCAGATGTGCTACGCACAAGTGACTGCAATTAATTAATTTCTTCATCTGAGGCGCTAGCTAGACGCATTTTCGTTCTGATTTTTCGTTTGGATTTAGTTGGGCGCATGTGCCGATGATCACCTTCTCTCCACTGGCGACATGATAACTAAAATCTCTACACATCTACTGAGGCGCACCACACGGGTGAATTTCTTTCTTGTTTGCAATAACAATTTGATCCAACTCGTACAATTTCGTTGTCTTCTTTGTGCCGTGCTCGATGAGAGTCCCGAACCGTAAGGGAGGGCCGGTTGTTGGATCGCCGGCCGGATCTCTTTCTCTCACACACAGCGACGAGCACCTGTAACAGCACACATAAACTAACACACGAGATTTTTGTGCTGCGTAACTGCTTTTCTTTTTACCATCCTATTTATCCCAGGAGCCAATCTTACCTTTACATGCATAACTAACCGACCTAGCGCAGCATGATCTGATCGTGCCATCCCACGCCGAGTCTGGCTGGTGACCTAAAAAACGAGCAACAAAAGATGCCTCGACGTGAACTTCGCACGTCTCACGTTACATGCAAACAGGCGTGAAAGATAAACATGCATGCATGACTTTAAAAACTAGTGAATATATTTGAAGTTTACAAAAAAGTTGAAAGTCTGTGAACATTTTTAAAGGGTTTGTCTAGGTCTCAGTCGACTGAGACTTCGAGCAATATAGTATGCAAGAAGAAAAAGAAACTGAAAAAAAAATTGTTTGCACGAATCTCAATGCAAGATCAACGGATTGTAGTATCGACTGAGACTTCGCGAAGTCTTAGTCGACTGATTTTTAGCAAACCCGATTTTTAAATGTTCAAAAAAATTCAAAATCATGACATTGTTTCAAATCCACAAATATTTTTTGAAATTCGTGATTTTTAAAGTTCATGAACTCTATATTTAAAGATTTTCTTCAAATAAAAAATATGGTAGCCAATTTCTTTTTTGAGCTAGGAGTGGAGTGAGTGGGAAAAACTTAGGCAAATGAGCGGAGTAGGGAGCCAAGCCGGGAGCTTCATGTGACGGCCCATGTGAGCCTTATAACAAAAATTCCACAGTTTCAGCATGGAATGACACCTCCCGGGAGGGTCATGCAACCACCATCGACTGAAATTGAGGCTGAAACATTTAAGGACTTCACAACCGTGCACCTAACGACTTCAGTCTCCCTTCAAAACAATATTGTCTTCAACAGCGGGCCAACACGATATACGGATGAAAGGATAACCCCCATAACATATTTTAAACCCAAGCCAACGTGGAAAAAAGAGTTAATCCCACGAGCAAAGAACGACGCGGCGAAGTGCGTGTTAGCCTCGAGTATGAATAACATGCAATGTGCATTTTAATTGTAGATCTTTTACCATGCATGGTTGCATGATGGATTGGCATAGCTGCATGTGTCCCTTTTAAGCATAGTGGAATGGTGACTTAGCATTGTTTTATGTTGAGATAATTAGAATTAACGTGGATCAACTATTTAGGTTTAAGGATTTTACTAACAAAATATTAATCCTGTGTGCATTGTCATGGATGCGTAGTTCATGTCGCCAACAAAACCACGCTCGAGGCCGATCGAACGTGTAAAGCTAGTAAAATCAGGTTATGAAACGGAACCGGTTCTGATTGTTATTTTATCTATATCTATACCTACTAATAAAGGAGATATTGCTTCTGCCCGTTCGTCATTAAAACTAACCCCAAAATTGACACAAATTACCTACTATGTCACCCATAAGTTAAAGAACTGTTCGGTTCACTACATGTAACCTTAATTAATACATTCTCTATATTGTCTATTTTGGAAATGCCTATTATATATGTTTCTTATCCCGTTTAACTTCAGTAGATATGATAGTTTAATACTGTCACAAAAAATAGTATTGGCACTATAGTGGATGTTGATTTCTACTAGATACCTTATGCTAAAGGTTACAATATGTACACGTTAAAATAGGTACACGGTCATCCTATTTCCCCTTGTGCACAATAACCAACCAATATACGATGATGTACACTAAATTATTGATATGAGCTTTATGTAAACAAGTGCCTTAATGTTAATATCCATATTTTGAAATTTTTGTGCCCATAAAGATTTTTAAAAACAACTTGAGTACACTTCAAAAATCATCCAATCATTACGTTTTTACGCAACACCACTTATCATGTTGTTTGTTGTGTGGAAATTTCAAGGGATTTGCTAATATCGTCCAATGTGTATAAGGGATTGATTTTTTTTCTTCTGTTGCAACGCACGGACATGTTTGCTAGTCAATACCTACTAATAAAGGGATTAGTGCTTATGCTCGTCCGTCCAAAAAAATACCCACGAAGTTGCTATAAATTACTCACTATGCCACCATAAGTGAAGAAAACAATTCTATTTTCTTTCCAAACTCGCCATCATCCTCGGGTCTTTTCTTTTACAGACGATACCCCATATATATCACATAAACACAAGCACCACAGTGGCTAAAGCCTACCTCTTCCACCCTGGACACTAGGGTTCGATCCCTAGGTTCCACACTTTTTCCTCGCCGCGACTAATGCGAGAGCTCTTCCACCCTGGACACTAGGGCTCAATCCCTAGGTTCCACACTTTTTCCTCGCCGCGACTAATGCGAGAGCTCTTCCACCCTAGACACAAGGGTTCAATCCCTAGGTTCCACACTTTTTCCTCGCCGCGACTAATGTGAGAGCTCTTCCACCCTAGACACTAGGGTTCAATCCCTAGGTTCCACACTTTTTCCTCGCCGCGACTAATGCGAGATGAAAGGAAGTTGTTGCAAGCATCTACAGTTACGGGCCGTCCCAATATAGACTTTAAAGGAAATGGAGGTGAAAAAGGGAGCCACCAGGATTCGATCCTTGGTCTTTGAGATGATCAATAGAGCTGCTAACCGGTGAGCTGGAGTCGGGCTCGTGGAATCATGTAGGGTGCGTCCTACTTAAGGGAATAAAGCCAGTTCTTCATAGGATTTTTCCGGTTCTTTTTTATTTTTCCATGTGTTTTTTCCGTTCTTTTCTCCATTTTCACTGTTTTTCTTATTTTGTTTCTCTTTCTTTAGTTTTTTTAATGGTTCTCATTGGCCTTTTCTTTTCTCTTCTTTCATTTTTTCTTTGTTTTGCTCTGGTTTTCTTTGTTCCTTTCTCGGTTTTCAATGCCTTCTTTTTTTTCTTCATTCTAATTGTTTTTCCTGATTTTCCTTTACTTTTTCATTGTTTTTCGATATACATTTTGGTATATACCTAATACATTTTTAATACAAATTTAACATATTTCAAACACAAGTTTACCATTTTTTTAATACATGGTNNNCATTTTTTCTATACACATTTTTAAACATTTGTCAAATCCTTGATTACATTTTGAAATACAAGGTTAACATTTTCTTAATACGTGCTTAATATATTTTCTATAGACATTTAACATTTTTCAAATGTTTGATTAAATTTTTTCAAATACTTCCTCAACAGGTTTTTCTCAAATGCTTCATTAATGATTTTATATACATGATTAAATATTTTCAACATTTATTTAATACATGGTAAAATTTCTTCTATACGCATTTAATATTTTGTAAAGGTTTTATTACATTTTCCAAATACTTGTTCAATATTTTTTGAAATGCTTGATTAGTTTTTTTATACATGGTAAACAAATTTCATCATTTTTTAATACATGGTAATCATTTTTTCTATACACATTTAACATTTATCAAATGCTTGATTAACATTTTAAAATACTTGTTCGTTATTCTTCTAAATGCTTGATTAGCATTTTTTATATACATGATAAAACAATTCATCATTTTCTTAATACATGTTAAATATTTTTTCTATACACATTTTACATTCCGCAAATGCCTGATTAATGTTTTTCAAATACTTGTTCAAATATATTTCAAATGCTTGATTCAAAAAAAAATTACTTGTGCTTGATTAACATTTTTATATACATGGTAATCGAATTTCATCAATATTTAAACAGATGGTCAACATTGTTCTATACACATTTAACATTATGCAAATCATTGATTAATATTTTTCAAATACTGTTCAATATTGTTTAATACTTGATTAACACTTTTTATATACATGATAAAAAATCATCATTTTTTATTACATGTTAAACATTTTTCTATTCATATTTAACATTTATAAAATACTTGTTCAAATATATTTCAAATGCTAGATTAACATTTTTTGAATACATGATCAATATTTTTATATACGTGATAAACATTTTTTCTATACACGTTTTATTTTCAAATACTTTTTATAGAGTGTGTGTGTGTGTGTGTGTGNNTATGTGTGTGTGTGTGTGTGTTCGTCACCCTGAGTGAGGAGTTTTTATTCTTCACCCCACTGTCTCACACATCATACAGCCACCGTAAAAAACAAAATGCATGTGAGGTAATATTACGGTGTGTAGTCAAAGACTCTTATTGTCCACCGTAAGAAACAAATGTGTCATGCATGTTAGATAAGATTACGACATGCATGTGTGAGGTGAGGTAAGATTATAAAGTGACAGATGAGAATTCAATGCACGTGAAGTAAGATTACAACATGACGTTGAGGTAAGATTACGATGTGTGTGAGGTAAAATTACCACATCAACAAAAAATCATGTCTTTTAGGCCCTCCACTATGTAGGCCAAAATTGATGCCAAATTATGTTTCTAGTCTTTGGGCACCGATGCCCTACATAGCTCAGCCGGAGCCACAAAAAAAATTCTGGGCATCGGAGCAAGTAGATGCTCCGATGCCAAATTCTTCAAAGCTTGTTCCAAGGGCACTGGCAGCTGTACTTGTTTATCAATTCTTTTCCACAGACCGATGCCCTACACTATGGAGTTGGTGCCATAAATTTTTATTCAGGCATCGGTGATGAGGTGCCACCTTTTTTATCAACATGGCACCAGCCACATAGTGGAAGGCCTTACGAGTTTACAACAAGGTGAAGAATTCATCCTGGATGTCGAATAGACTTTCTCCCAGAGAATTTTTAAAGTGTAAACAAACCAAAAAACACAAAAAAGAGGATGTAGCCTGCCGCGCAGCTAGGCCGGCCCATCTGAAGATCCCCGGTGTGAGGCTTTTCTATGTCTCGCTTACAACTAGACAAGGGGACGCCCCTTTCTCGGCAAACCCTATTTGGCACCACAGGCGCCCGTTACAGTGCAATTTTGCAAGCGGGCCCCTGCAGCGTGCCCGAGCTGGGCCGGCCCATGTAAGGTTTTCTCCCATGTTTTTATTCGCAAAAAATGAACAAGTTAGTCGCGATACGAACCTTGGACCTCCAACATAGAGACATGCTCAGGCAACCACACCACCACGAAGCAGCTTCTGATAAATTAAAATCTTTTCTGTGTTTATTCTTTCATTCTCCTTTTTTTCTTTTTTTTTTCTTTGACCTGGTTCAACGATTTCTTCTTTTGTATTTTTCTTTGACCTGGTTGAACGATTTGGAAAGATTTCATCGAATTTGTTATTTTGTTATTTTTAAATGATGAACTGTTTTCAAAATTTTGAACTTTTGTTCAAATTTGTTGAAATTTTTTCAAATTTGATGATTTTTTTCAAACTCGTTGAATTTTTTTTAATTTGATGAACTCTTTTCAAATTCAATGAACTTTTTTCCAAAATCGGTGAACTTTTTTCAAAATCGGCAAACATTTTTTCAAATTTGATGAACTCTTTTCAAATTCGATGAACTATTTTCAAAATTCGATGTTTGTTTCTCAAAATCGTGAACTTTTTTCAAAATCCATAAACTTTTTTCATAATCGGTGAATTGTTTTTCAAATTCGATGAACTTTTCTAAAATTTAAATGAACTTCTCCAAAATTCATGAACTGTTTTGGACTCTCGATTTTTTGTGTTTTTTTATTTATTTGTATTCCTGTTTTTTCATGGCAACGGTTGAAACTGGTCAATCGCGACCCAAACAACGCTCGTGCGAGCGACCACGCGGAGCGAGTCGAGCGCCCCGCTCGTGTAACTGGGCCGGCCCAAAACCAAGCTACTGCAGGGGCTTGTTCCTGATCAGGCGCCTACAGCGCCGATTAGGGGCTCCCCCTTTTTCCCTCCCTAAATTTCACGCAACTCCTCCCCCACGTACGCGTTCATAGGTCGGCCTTTGCGCGGGGCGTGACGCCCCTGTTTTATTTTTATTTTTGTCTTTTCTTTTCTCATTTCTGCTTTTGTTTTTTAATTAATTCAGGATTTCCAAAGTTTCAAAAGTTTCAAGTGTTATAAAAAATGTTGGAGTAATCATAATATTTTTGTGAATTCAAAATATATTTGGGAAAACACAAAAAATTGCAGATTCGAAAAATGTTGGTGATTTTTCAAAAATCTTCGCAAATTATAAAAAAAATACAATTTGGAAAAAATGGTCGGAAAATAAAATCAGGCTCATGATGTTGAAAAGATGATCCTGTATTCAAAACGTATTCAGGAATTTTGAAAAAAAATTCCATGAACTTTTAGAAAATGTTCACAAAATTTCAAAAAAATCATGAGTTTCAAAATTCATTCCCCTTTTTTTTTTAAATGATTAATTTGAAAAATGTTTGTTGAGTCAAAAAATAATCATGAATTTGAAAATTGTTCATGGATTTCAAAAAATGTTCGTCTAAACAAAACAGATGTTCGTGAATTTCAAAAAAAAACTCAAAAAATGTTTGTCGATTCGGAAAACTGTTTGCCGATTCAAAAGTATTTTATGTCTAGGATTTGATTATTTTTTGGAAAGTCTTTATATGTTGAGGCGTTGGGAGTATTTTGTGGTCGATGAGATTTTTTTTTAGTATTTTAAACATTCCCTTGCGCAACACAATGATAAGTGTGTCGCACAGTGGCAAGCTCATTGTATTGGGATTTACCACATCGAATGCATTACGAACACGTGGACATCGCAGCCATCATCAGCGAGGGTGAGAAGAAAGATATGGTGAGCCACTGTGTTAAAATAGAGAGCACACATTTTTTTCTTTTTTTCTTTTTGAAAAAGGAGGAACGGAGTCCCCGGCCTCTGCATCAATTGATGCATGCAGCTCATATATCAAGGTATTAAGTCATACTTATTTGGCTAATGCGTAATTTTTTTTGTCTCCCGTTGCAACGCACGAACATGCTTGCTAGTAGATTATAAAGCGTAGAGCCATACATATGTGTTGATCCACACATGACTCGTATACCCACCTCCTTTGCTCAGCTGCCCTTGGCGATCCGTGTCCGAGTTGATTGTGGTGAAGACATACCAGAACGGCTTAGTGCTACCTAGGGCGTGTGGAGATTGCCAAGGTTGCACGCGAAGATGACGGCGACAAGCTTCCAGGGCGACGTCCTCCTCAACATCTTCCAGCGCGTGCGTGGTTTCCGTGACATCATCCGTTGCGCCGCAACAGGCATGCAAATAGCGGCGCCGCCTAGTCACCGACCGGACCTTTCTCCGGTGTATAGGCCTCTGTCTGGAGAATGCCAGTCGTCCGTCAATCATTGTTGGAATCTTCTCCTCCAACATGTTGCTGTTCCACTTCCACGACGACCCCAAGGACCTCGAGCCTTTGAACAGGGAACCAATAATCGCCCTCCGCAGTTCTCGGGCCTCGAGACTTGCACCTCTCATTTCTTCTTCAGCTCGATTCTTGCAAACGATAATGGGCTTTTCAGTCACGCAAGGCCGATGGCATCACGCCGCGGCCTCCTCCTCGTCCAAGTCTTCCTGCCTCAACTCGTATGTGACCACCTTGAGCTTCATCTTGCCGGCCGTATGCCGCCCTATGACTGATAGCCGGGACACACGTCTTCTTCCACCACCCCCCTTTGACATGATTGGGGTGCAATATAACTAGCTATGCAATACTCACCGACGCTGATCACGACGTTCGTAGTAACATGGACTAGCAGGAGCAGAAGCCAACTTTCCAAGTGATCTTGACTTACATGGGTGATGATGGATTCGTGCGTGCGTGCACGTACAGTTGGAATGCCCCCATCAAGTGTTGCAAGCCACCGCATGCTAGTTGTACAGAGATAACGATAACTTCTACACACTCGGCATAAGTGCCGGTGCCGTCATGTCACATGACATGAGTTATTTACTAGGATTTGGATCAAAGTTAACAATAGCGTGCGGTGGTCTTGGCCACGACCGCCGATCCCATGCATTACCTGAGAAGGTAGGCTTTCGTGTGTTAATATCCAACACCATGGCGTGTTAGAGCTTTGGACCAAGAAACAACAAGATGGCGATGATCTTGACTATGAGTACAGCGACGAATTGCTACACTCTCATCTCACGGGCCTTGGGAGCGAAAAGATAGACCTCGTTTTCTTTGCAGAGAGCAACGGTGCTTTGCTCATCAAGCAAGGTAGTGCCTTCTTCACGGTTAACCTCAACAGCGTGTTTGGTTCGTGAGAATTAGAGATGGGGAATGGAAGTTGAGTGATGAGGAGATTAAAAGTCCTTTGATTGATTAGAGGGAATGGGAATATACGTGGAAATGGGAAGGGGAGTTGAGAGGGCCAATTCCCACCGTTTTCTTCCCCTGGGGTACCCTGTTAATTCGTGGGTAGAGCTCTATCTCAATCTAATTCTCAACTTATACCAAATAAAGGAATGGAAGTAAAAAGCTATTTCCATGTCTAATCCCTGTACATCTCACGGATGCAAACTCCCATTCCCTAATGGTTACCAAACAGGTTGCAAGAGTAAGGAAAAATCGTTGATTAACCTCAACGAAGAGGAAATAGAGCATGTCAAGGGTGCAAGGGTGTTTAAACTTGGATATTGTAGACTTGTAGTCTCTACTCCTAATTGCTCACTTGATAGAATATCATTCCGGGTTTTTTTCAACCGGTTTAATTTCGTCTCTCCCCACCCCTATTACACGCAAAGAAAAAACCAGGCAACTAGGGGGCGGGGGGGGGGAACCATTGTCCCGCTACCCTCGATCCCCTGATAACTCCTCGAGACCGCCGTCTTCTCGCCGCCAAACCACGGGATCGCCGCGGCTGATCGAGGCGGCGCCCACACCACCAACACACGGGATCGCCGCGCCGCCGCCATCGCACGGGATCGCGCCATCTTCACGCCGCGCCGCCGTCGCACGGGATCGCCGCCGCGCCGCCTTCACGCCGCCGTCGCACGGGATCGCGCCGTCTTCACGCCGCGCCGCCGTCTTCACTCGCTGCCGCAATCAGTCTCGATCTTGTGCAATCTTCCGCCTCCTCGGCAGCGCCGTTTTAACTACAAGGCAGGTATGCTGAACGCACATGATTCATGCGAACACATGTATTTTGTTCAGAGGTTGGAAGCATATGAACGTGGTGATATGTGAACGCATGTATTTTGTGCAGAGGTTGTGCAGAGGTATATCCGTGCAGATAGAATAGAAATATGAATGTCTGGGAGACTTTAGTAGTCTAAGAAGTCTGGAAGGAACATACTTTAGTACAGTATCAAACTTGTGCATTAGATTAACATTTGACTGAAGTTCATATGGCATATTCTGAAGAAGATCACCCTTCGAATAGAGATTCCTGCATATGGTGTTATCGACATCTGGCTGCAACAAAGACAACTTATTAATATTTGGTGTTTGCAAAGTAACAGTCTGTTTTAGGTACAGAGCAGTTGCCCTCCTTCTTTTACTATCAGAAGAGGGCATTTTGCTAACACCTATTAAGCTCCCTTTTCACTCAAACAACAACTTAATCTGCATGTTCAGTTGATCCCTTTTGTTTTGCCTAAATATTTATTT